>BQNB010115307.1:2595-15346 GCA_026074375.1 Tanacetum coccineum
GACTCTATTGTACTTTAAGTTTCTAGCGTCTTGCTAGTCTCTTTTTTTTATATATTCCATCTTTGCCGTTAAAAAAAAAGATCATACTTGAGTCTGGAGGTACTAAGTGTACACCCATCAAAAGTAAGAAAATATATTAAATGGACGGTTTCAATATTAAATATTTGTAACCATTAAATAGGCGGTTTAAACATTAAATGTTGACGGTTTCAACTTTGACCTAATGACCATGATTATGATCTTGTAACCACCATGCATTTATGGAGGATGTTATGAGATTATGGTCATAACTCCTTTTGACCATAAGTTACAACTCGATCATCTTAAGGGACACTCCTCACAGAACAAGGTTGGTTTCTTGAACCCTGGAATGATTACAACAGATTCATGCTTTTATGAAAAGTGGGCAACCATAGATTACTTAACTCAATCATTGACGGGTTACGAGTTTTATCTTGCACCGTATTTACAAGGGTACCATATCTTACCATCTTAATTATTATTAAAATATTGTTCATTTGATTATTGTTTTTTTCCCTAAAACGTGTACACAAAATGCAGCCGTCATTATGTACTCTTCATAATATGCCTCAAACATGGAACGAGATTTATTTTGAATTCTTCTAAGGGTTCAAACACGAATGAGCAATGTTATAGGCTCGCTTGACTTGTGGAGTCGTAAGTATTATCTTAAATATTTAAGATTTCACATATGTTTCTATAAATTTTAACTCGCATAATATTATTTTCTTTTTAGGGTCGTTGCTAGTCTGAAGTGGGAATTCCCTCTTGTGAATCGCCAGCCAGGTGACTGGGAGTGTGGATATTATGTCATGAAATAGATGCATGACTTTGTCCTGAAATATCAAAACGAAAACTTCCCAAACATAGTAAGTGCTTGTTAATATTGTATGCTTCTATAATTGCAAATCCAAAACCTTTTAACAGCTTTCCTAAGTAGCTAAGTACCATTTGCTATATAGGTTGGTTATCTTGTATGGAATGGTCTTTGCTAGAGGAGTTGACCAGTTAAATACCTTGCAAAGCCTACAGATTAGATTACTAGTATAGTGAATGTTTGACCAGTTAAATATCTTAATAAGCCTAAAAAAGAGCTTGGTTTACCTAGCCAGTTCAGTCTTTGTTTAAGAATGTTTCCAGATGATACTTAATCCCTCGATAAGAACAGGAATATACTTAGAAGCTTTAGATTATATAAGATACCTAATCCCTTGGCCGGAGTAGAAATATCATATTACTTAATATACTTAGTCCCTACATCAGAACACAAATATGTGTAGAAGCTGCTTAAGGAAACTATTACAGCGGAATCTAATTCTTCCAGAATCCGCTTTAGTATGCATTTTCAGGTTGTTCTAGGTTGTTCTGTAAGCTTTAGAATAGCAAATAGTGCTAACCCAATGTCAACAATGATAAAAGTGCATATACATTACTGATGTTTTCATTTTATTAAATTACTTGTAGGTACCGTGGAGTAATGAGCGTCCGTTGGAGAACAAAGAGTTGAACGCGATCATTGGCGCATGGTTTACATTATGGCAAAATTAGACCTAGATAATTAAGTTGAATTCTAGTGTTTTTTTATAGTTATTTGTTGAATTCTAGTGATTTAATTTGATTTGAATTTTGTATTTGCTTTATGTTAAGCTAAAATGAAAGTTGTCTTTATTTACTTTAATTTGTTGATTTTGACATTTTTGGTCCTTTTAACTTAGTTTATATATATTTGCTGTATTTATATTTCTTTATTTTGGTGGGTTAAATTTGTAAATTTTGGAATTTATTAAAGAATTCCAAAAATATTTTTTTAATGATTAAAAAAACACAGGTTTTGAGATAAAAACATATATTTTTAATCTATATAAAGACTGGTTGGATGTTGTTATAAAGACATGTTTCGGGAGAACTAGTATGGAGACCAATTGTTAAGGAGACCATTTCTTAAGGAGAGAACTCGTGTTGATTCTTCTTATAGAGACTGGTTGCATAACCGGTTTCATATGTTTCGATCATGGAGATACCCCCCTCGAAGAGTGGTTCCAAAACCACTCTTTATCGGCTATTTTGACCAGTTTCTATGGCGTTTTTTGTAGTAGTGGCTCCTTCAAGAGAAAATGGAAACAATATCAACTTAATAATGTCATGCGGGACTTGATTAAGTTTAATTGTTTGAGTAATTTTTATGAACCTTCGGATATGAGAATGAGGATCATCGTTTTCAAAACCATGAAACAAGATAGCGGTTACAAGATTAAGCAATCCGATCTTTAACTCAAACTGACTAGCAAGAACCGGGGGGTACAACAATTGCATCCCCAACACCATCGGTAGGTTCCTGAAGTAACTACTCCATCGGTCGGAGGTCGAGAGCTGGATTTTGAAGATTAAGTCCTGGTGGACCATGATTTTGAGGATTAGGACCTACATGAGGCGGTCCTTGAACGTTATTCGGATTATTACTCATATTTATTTCGTCAAAATCAAGTAAAAGAGACGGATCACCAAGATTTCTTTGACGATTTTGAATAACGCTTTCGGGATTAGAAAAAGGAGGAACGAGATTAGAAAAAGAAGAACGAGTGCTCATGCACGAAAAAGAAAAAATAAGAAAATTAAAATATTTTTGGATTTTTTCAAATATGTATAAAAGAAAATAAAATAGAAATGAAAAATATTTTTGGATTTTTTTTATAAAGATAGTAAAATAGAAAAATATTTTATGGATTTTTTTTATAAGTACGAAAATAAACTTTCAAAAGAAAGGATCTTCAGGGCATTAACTCGAAACACTACGTGAAAATCGTACAACTCTCTCCGGTAATGGCGTTAAAAACTAATGTTCCCATTTGATATAAAAATTACTTTAGGAAAAGTAATTCAATCTACCGGGTGTCATAATCGTGAAGAGAGATGAATTTGAAGCTCACGTTAATGATCTAATATTAAATGCTTGATTGTTTTTTAATTTTTGATTTTGATTTTAAACTAAGATGATACTAAATAATAATAAGCTAAACAATTAAACAAAGATATATATATATATATATATATATATATATATATATATATATATAAGGATATGCTTACTAAGTGAACTGTTTAGATCCTTAAGTGTGAATTTAAAGTTCTTATTAATGATCCAATATCCGTCAAAATAATTATCTTCTCACAATGTTGGTTTTTATTAAAAATAATTTTTATCAAGATATTAATTACTAAATCAATGCCTAATTATTCTTATGGATTTTGCCCGTTCGAATAACCAAAACACTAATCTAAGTAATTCAAAAATCACTAATTAATATTCTTTTTTTAATTATCACACTTAATTCACTAAACACTTAATCACTTAACAAGCATATAAGAAAACTACTCACTAAGTATACTAGCAAACAAATAAGCAACAATAGACATAATAAGCTAATTAAATCTACAACTACTTAATATTGAAAAGAAAAAGGAGGTAGACCCGAATTGATGAACCGAAATCGAATATAAAACTACCCGATTACATAAACTAAGTAAAATAACTAGTTTATTTCTCTATTAGCTTTTATTCTACTAAATAGTAAATAAAGTTGTAAACTTTATTAACTATAAGCTTAATAAAAACTAAATAAAGCTCTAAACTCAGAAATTGAACTAGCTTATGAACCCTTAAGCTCCACGCCAATGAGTAGAATCGAATCCATCAATAATAAAACAAGAAAAGTTAATTTGAACAAGATATAATAAGCTAGGAATTAAAACTAATGACAATAAGCTATTTTTAAACAACAAAAGGTCTTATTCCACCCGAAACTAAGGTGTTCAACTAATAAAAGCGAACGAGAGACGGGTATGATTAAGGATAAGATCTAGAAAATAAGCTACTAGATTAAGAAAACAATATTAAACCTATTTTTAAAACTAAAGTAATTAAACTATTTGCAAATAAGCTAAACGAAACTAAGTTGTAACCAAAAATAGCTTAAGTGAATAAGCAAAGACAAAGAGGTCTCTTATAACAACTATCTTTGTTTCATATTTAAGCTCAAGAAGAAAATAAACGAATCAATAAGATTTAGATAAGCAAATCGAACAAGGCAAATCGAAATAGCCTTTTAGGAAACTTATTCGAATACCACAACAAACAAGAATGATTCGAAAATAAGAAAACTAAATTTGAATCCTATTTAAGCTCAAATCGAAACGAATAAGCTAAAACTAAACCTATTCGATCTTTGATAATAAGCTTTTAAGCTGAAACTAGCTTGGTTCAAAAATAAGCTAAGATCTAAACTTATTTTAAATCTTATTACAAAACTTATTGTTATAAACTATAAGCTTAAAACGAAATAAGCACTAGGATAATAAGAATTAGAAATAAGCGTAAAGGATGGCTTATTTAGGAATAAGCTAGCAAGAAGAAGAGAAAAAGAAGAAATAAGCACTAGGAATGAGCTCAAGTAACATCACAAAACATCTTCATTAATAAGTAAAATTGAGTTGATTACAATAAGCTAAATAAGTTGGAACAGCTTTTACAAAAAGCTAATAAGCTGAAATTATAAGCTACTAATATTTTAAGAGAAAACTAACTAATACTAAATTCCTACACCCCTTTAAATAAGTTGTTGCGTTCAGTTATATAGCCCAACCCACTTGGGGGTATTTTAGTCTTTTCACATAGTTATAACCCTCATTTTTTCAATAATACTAGGGATGCCCTCCTTATTTGCTTGACACGTGCCCTTCTAGATGCTTCATTTATGGCTAATTATTTGCTTGAAATACGCTCCCTTGTAAAGCTGCTAACATTCTTGATCCTCCAATCAAATGATGCCACGTATACCATTCTAAAACCTTTGGGATTGATACCTGATATTGAACCATCTGAACCTTGGACTGATTCTTTTGAGCCCCTTGCACCTCGTACTGAACCTGCTAGCAATGATTAGAATGCCATGTGTTACCACCTGAGTGGTGCCACATGGCCTATGGGCCCACCGTCGCTGTCACCGGCACCACCGATCAACGGTGGTCAACAACGGTCAACCACCGTAGACCACCGCCAGACCATCACCAAACCACTGCCGCATCATCGTCAGACCACCGGTCAACGGTGGTCGATCGCCAGTCAACGGTCAGGTTGGGTCAACGGTTGGGTCAGGTCAAGTCACAACAGGATTCGGGTCGGGTCGGGTTTGCCACGTGTCACCACCTGAATGGTGCCAGGTGGCATGTGGTATAATATCACAACCCAAGCCTTAGCTTGGATCGAACTCGAGACCTCCCAAGCAAGAGCTCAAGGGAAGCCCAAAATACCATCTATGCTGGGCTCAACCATTATAATACTTATAGAGATATATTCTATTTATGGTCTTTTAAATCTGAACCAGGTTTTTATTTAAATAAAGGTTCAATTAAGAATTTAACCAGTTCAATTTAGAAAGGTTCAAAAGGGAAGTAATGTACCGTTAAACTCGTAATTTTGTGCTCTTTCCAATGGTATGCTCGGGGGATTTTTTCGGGTTTGTATGAATCTTGATAAACATGAAAACGTCATCAAAAGACACCTGAAAATTACCATTTTTACTTTGTTTTCAATCCTTTGTACCTGTATGACATTATAACACAATACAAACATATTTGCATTATATTTTATCATATTTTATGGTTATTAGTCTGATTTATAGTGTTTTCCGGGGTATAAATGATGTGTGTTTAAGCAAACATCATTATTCCACCACCACAACCAAGATATTAAAATGACATATTCCTTGTTTTCCTTTTCTTTTGACTTCGAACCAAACACACCCTTAAAGATTATTTTTGTAGTTTTTAGCTTTTGATTTTTAGAAAACGCATTGTACAGCTAACATTTATGCATCATTAGACTACCAAAAGTACAAAAATATTTGAAAGATAATGACTTGCAAAAGAGGGTTTTGAAGAGGATTAAGCTTAGATAAATAACCTAAATGTTGTTTTTATATACCAAACACCAAATAGAATCAACATGGATGTGTTTAAATATAACACCCCCATTTTTACATATAGCAGCAGAAGCTAATCTGGGGTATTACTTTATAGTACAACATTCATAATCATAGAAAATGACTCAAAAGAGACGTTTTGGAAAATGTATTTATCATTCATTAAATCAGAGTTTCACAAAATGCCATTAATAGGCAACAGGTTCCAGAATCTAAAGAAAATGTAATTAGTTTGAATGATAACAATTTAGCCATCTTTAAATCCAGTGTCACTATGAGCCCATGCCATAAGTTGCTTTATTACTTGAGATAAAACATGCTAAAAAGTCAACACAAAGGTTGAGTGAAATTCATAGGTTTGAAATGTAATAGTTGAATACAAGTTATCATAATGGAAATATTGGTATTGCAGGGATAATTATCATGGAGAACATTATTATCCTGGAGAACAGTATTATCATGGAGAACAATATTATCACCCTAAACTCATGAATCACATAAAGAGATATTAAAGAGATATTGGGAGATACTACCCAAAGAGGTATTTGAAGAGATGTTGGGAGATACTACCCAAAGAGACATTAAAGAAATATTAGGAGATACTACCCAAATAGATATTGAAGAGATATTGGGAGATACTACCCAAAGAGGTATTTGAAGAGATATTGGGAGATACTACCCAAAGAGACATTAAAGAAATATTAGGAGATACTACCCAAATAGATATTGAAGAGATATTGGGAGATACTACCCAATTAGATATTAAAGAGATATTGGGAGATACTACCCAAATAGATATTAAAGAGATATTGGGAGATATTACCCAAATAGATATTTCCATGTACTTAGGCAATAATATATTAGGATAGCATATGGTTTAGAAAACACTTGCATTCATGATTTATAGAAGGTATTACAGGTTTATAAAGTATGTGAGGTTATGAAAGTCTTTGAAAAGTAATCACATTGTTATAAGAAAAATGAGTATGCAAAAGAGTTTGTAAACAAGCATGTATCCCCCTCGCGGGTTTATAAAACATGTAAATAAGTAAAGGCGAGGTTAAGTGATAAGTGCTTAATTACACATATCTTTTACCTCTAAAAACGAGCTTAAATGACCAAAAACAGACACAAACTGCCAAATATACGGAAAGTATATCAACTTGAAAAGTAAATGGCTTCAACATGCAACACGCAACCTGAGGTAATATGTCAAGTCTTAGTTTGAATATGTTATTATAATGAATATCATCTTTGATTGAATTATTATGGAGTATTGTATCACCGTTCGGGCCATCATAATTTAGAGGTCATTCAGTAAACATTTGAGGAGCTAGGGCACTTTAATCGTAACCCAATCAACTCAGTCAAGAATGTAATACCAAGATGAAACACCTTAATATGAAGCTCCCAAAGTATTATGGTACGATAGTAGATTCGTAACGGGATTTTTAAAAGCACATCGAAGTTGTAAAGGATATAAAAGGTTATAGACATAAGCGGTTAAGTTTTTATTTCAATATCTGGAAAATGATAAGCACGTCAGCGTTAATTAAAGTTATGTCTTGTAATGTTTTGAATACATTTTTATACTTTTTCAAAATGTTACATTTTAGACCCTTGAGAATGAAAAATGGCAAAATATACCCTTGGAGTTTGCACTTTTACAAGTTTGGTCCTTCTAGTTTAAAAGATGTACAAAGTAAACCTTGTACTTTGGAAAGTGACATAATAGAGACCCTATAGTTATAACTTTGATAAAATGTTATTTTCAGTCTTTTACTTATAAGTTTCAGAAAGTTACGATATATACCCCTTGCATGGATAATATTTATAAAACAAGTCCGAATTGGCCATGCACGCTGTAATTAAAATTCCAAGACATTTGAGTTCTATCTTAATAATATTAAGCTAAAAAAAAAGGTCTACCTTAACGAAAGTTTAAAAAAATTATTCGATAAGCAAGGAAGCAAACGGCCGAATTAGCTTTTATAATGAAAACCTAGGTTTTTAATTCAAATTACTCAATAATCAATAAGTTAGTACAATAACATTAGTTAAGCATGTTAGGATAGATTATAACAACATTTTTCATATTAGCTCATAGATTCAAGAAATAACATGAAATTAGGGTTTCAGGTGTACGATTTTGGATCAAAATGGAAAATGAGCATGAATTAAGTTATAAAACTTTAACAAGAGTATATTTAGGATCATATGAACATTATAAGAGTATAGGAGAAGGTATGAAGATCATAGAACCTGGGTTTGAGCTTATAGCTTGAAAATGAGTCGAAATTGGACTTTAGCTGTCGTACGCATAGAATAACTACACCGGGCCATTCTTTTCTTGATAATAATTAGTTTCATTCTGTTATTGAGACTTAATAGGATCTCTTAGGATCTTATTGAGCAAAGGATTGCTGCTAGAAATGGGTTATAGAGGAGGAAGTGGGGGATGAGTTGAAATGAAGGCATAACACCCCTATTTATAGTATTTTCGAAACTTAGAGGCCAAGGGTGCTTAGAGACCAGATAAGGACAGGTAGGGGGTGATGTGGAGAGGCTATGGAGTGACAAGGTATGGTCTAATGTGCAAGGTGGAAGTTTGTGGAAAGTGTTTATGATTGTGTTTGTCCGCGTATAACCAAGGTGACAAAGGAAGAGAGGCGTGGCTTCATTTTGGCCATGAATGAATCAGGAGCTTGTAAGCTGTTATGGGAATCAAGGAGGTGAGTCATGAGATGCTTGTTTGCAATGGAAAGTTTTAAAATGGGTCAAAATGCAAGGAATGAGGTCGCGGGTCATTTAGGGCTCGAATTGAGTTTTTGAGCTTGGATTTCGAGTACATTTGATCAATAATGATGGATTAATGTTCTTAAGACTTGTATTGAGGATTATTAACAAGAATTGATAGGTGGTTTGTGTTTAAAATGGGCGAAAAATGAGTAAACGGGTCGAATATTCTCATTAGGGCACGTTTAGGGTTTCTTTGATTCAATTCGCATACAAATGAAAATGAAATGATGAAAAGATGATTGGAAATGATAGTAATGTTTGTAAATTTAATGTAAATACACTTTATTTAGGTGTTTGGATGAAGTTTAAAATGGATAAAAATCATAAACGGTCATGATTTTAGTATTTTGCTCGGGGTAGGTTTTCTAGTTTCATTTATGAAATCTTATGAAATGAGGATGAATATGGAATGTAAATGAAGTATATGACTTTCTTGAAACTTGTACTTGATTGATAATACAAGAACCTTGGGAAAACGTAGGTAAAACATCATAAGGAGCATCGTGTCATTATGACTTGTATATTATGCTTTAAAGGACTTGTACCTTATTTTAGAGGGAAAGTATATTCAAATGAAATGTTATATGACTTGTATATATGCTTTAGTAGCCTTAACATCGCTTTAGTTTAACCTTTCATGGAATAGGGTCTAGAGGTATATAAATTGGTTTTAAAGCCCGTTTTGATATAACATGCGATGATACAATTTATAAATAGTTATGTACTTTGTAATAAGGAGTATTAAGATATCGACTTGATATTATATATGATTTGCTTGACATATAAATAAGATATAGAAGACATAGGTAGAGTGGTGAGCTCGTGTCGTCTTTTAGTTATGCAAGTTACATTGCATATTGAGATATTGGTAATGCAAGTAAGGTAAATATAAAGCGCAAAATTCCCCTACAATTGTGATCATATAAAACAGGTGATTTTGCTATGATAAACATACGTGGGTTTGTTATAGTCTCACCCCGTAAAAGAAATCTCGTCCCGAGAATTTAGTCCGAAATGCCAAAGAGATGTCAAGCCTGATTATGAATTTGTAAGAGAGTTTGCTAACAATGTGGGATAATGTATATTGGATATAAAGGTACAACGATAATGAATAAGTGAAGAAAAGGAATATTTGTACAAACGATTGAAAGAAACTTGTTTGCTAAGAAATTGTTATATACTTAAGCTGACTTAGATATAATTTGTCACTTACAAAGAGAAAGCGTCCAACATCCTTGGTAACTGAGAATTTAATAAATATCATAGTTTTGGTGATTTAAAATTCTGTTATCAATGAAGAAAGCGTCCTAATTATTTCCAATAAGAACAGACTATTATAAACAAACCTAATTAAGCCATAGCGCCGCACATCATAGAATCACAATAAACTCTTGATGTTAAGTACTAAAGATGTTCTCCCTTGTGTTGGTACACCTGAATTCCAAATTAGAGAAGATAGCACACATCGACACACAATTGCACCTACACTAGTGCGGATCCTCGCGACACAAGATCATAGGAGACTATATCTTTGTTACATACATTCTCCTTTCAAAACAAATGCATCTTTGATGACACTTGTAGTGAATAACTTCTATGTTTACGAGAGTAATATAGAATATTATTGCGACTAGTTACGAACATTTTGAGTCCAACGTATGGTTTACACACATGATTCATGAGATTCATGAATATAGTAGGTGCGTTCGTTAAACCAAATGGCATTTACTTGAAATTCATAGTGTTCATGTTCTGAAAGTAGTCTTGGGAATGTCTTTATCCCTTACTTTCAGTTGATGATAACCAGATCTTAAGTTGATTTTTGAGTGAATACTCGAATCTCTTGGAAGTGGTGAATAAAGTCAATGATCCTGGGGTCAATGCATCACATACTTTATAGTAAGGATCTATATATTCCAAACCATTCTTGGTACTTATTTCATACTCACTCTTCTGAAAGATAAGCAGAAAAGGCGGAACTTCCTGGAATCTATATATCACTTTTCGCTAGAGTTTATACATTCATATAGATTTAATCGGGATTTTTGCATTGGTTACCTTGAATGAACTAAAGTTTAACCTCGATTGGCGATGTGATGACTTTTCTGTCGCATAAAGGGGGAAGGGGAGAATTTTGGCATGATAGCTTGGATAACTAATAATGCAAGACCGTCGAAATTACCAATTTTAGCATTGGCATAAGATTAATTTTGAAATGTCTGGTTTACAAAATCAGGGTGCCACACCCTGGATTAATGGTATTATAAATAGTGAGGTATAACCGCCGTATTATATTATATCATGAACAACTTGCTTTATATCTTATACAAAGTCAACTGATTTGCGAACAAGTGGGTTGTTCATTTATACCACTTCTCACTTCCCCGTGGTTAGGTTCTAACAAAAGTTATAACTAGAATCTAATCTAGTAGTCCAAGGGTCCTTTGTTTCTGCAGTTTCTGGTCAAATGACCTACTTTGTTGCAAGTCCGACACTTGATAGTACAAACTCCTATGTGATGCAGGGTGCATCTTGAAAGGAAGGTTTCCATGGTATCATTCACATCTGAGGCAGAGTAAGACACTCGAACATTCTTCGTCCTACTTCTCATCTCAGTCTGACGTGGTAATCATGTTACGGTTTGTGATTGTTCTGTGGTTTTATGTTTGATAGTTTTTGCGAGATCGAGATGTTCGAGCATTACGTTGGAGTGCGGTTATCGTTGGTTGCGCGATATTTGGGTAGTCGTTGATTGTCGATGGTGTTATCTTTTATCTTCAAACTTTCATTTCTAAGATCGATTGTGCTTTTCGGTTGCACAGATTCATGCTTTATTTTTGAGTCCTTTAGTCTGCGTGAGCTATATTGGAGCGCTTCCTCCAGAGTCTGAGGTTTTAAAGCAGTACGTTTCTTACTGGCATCTTGGGACAATCCCAGATGAAAGTCTTCCCATATTTCTCAGAATTTTGGCACCATTTTTGAACATACAACTGCCAATTCCTGAAATCTTTAACGTAAGTCTTGAAATCATCTACCTTTCACAACTAAGTTGTAAAAATTCGTCTTCCTTATTCTGACTGTCAATTGAGGGAAACAATACTTATTGGACTCCAAAGAGCTTTCAATTCAGTCTAGGTTATCTTATTGGCTTGTCCTATTCTGATAGGTTGGGCGTATGCATTCCACCAAGACAAGGCATCATTGGTTAGAGTACCAATAGCAAATGTCACTCTATCTTCCTTGGCACACTTGCTACGAGAAAATACTGATTCAGTACATTTCAAACCACGACCGAAAGCTCCAACAGCTCCACTTCCGTGCCATTAGAAGTTAGAAAGGTTGACACAGTTTATGATATTTTTTCTTAGTTTCCCTTTTTATTGCTTACAGAATCTTCCCTCTGGGTCCAGTGTTCCTATTGACGGATTCATAGTCCGCATTCCCATGGCAGCAAATTCTGTGCTTCCAGGAGCTGTCACAGAAATATCATCAATCTTGCAGACTAGCATCCTGAGATCATAGCTGGTGTGAAAGCATGTTTATGTACCTTTAGGAGACTATTCTGTCACATAAGACAAACACAAGAATGAGAATAAAATGATATAGTCATATCACAAGTTAAGGTATGAAAATAAAAAGACTTGTGATCATTCTTTGATATTTGAAGAATACAACAAAAAAAATTTGAATTTAAGACTTCGAGAGATAGATATGGAAATAATGGAATGAGTGAACCAACAAAAGGCTTAGTGTTTTCAGGTGGTGAAATCTTCTTGAGAGAATTAGAAAAGATGTTTCCTGATGAGGCCGAGAGAATGTTCGTAGAGGAAAAAGCATCCTTAGTATCGGAATCAGATGGGACGATAGTAGAATGAGGGGATGAAGATATGACTGTAACAACTCAGTAGTAAATAACATAAGTTATTTATATAATAGTATAGTAGTTATGTATT
>BQNB010115308.1:0-21585 GCA_026074375.1 Tanacetum coccineum
GAAGGCTAGGTCACTTAAATTTTAAAACCATGAATAAATTGGTTAAGGGAAATCTTGTAAGAGGTTTACCTTCCAAACTTTTTGAAAATGATCAAACTTGTGTTGCTTGTCAAAAAGGAAAGCAACACAGAGCCTCTTGTAAGTCCAAAACAGAGAACTCAATCAGTCTTCCTTTACATTTGTTGCATATGGACTTGTTTGGTCCAACATTTATAAAAAGCCTTAAGAAGAAAATGTATTGCCTATTTGTCACATATGATTACAGTAGGTTTACATGGGTTTTCTTTCTAGCTACTAAGGATGAGACTAGTGGCATTCACAAGGTTAAGGTGATTAGATGTGATAATAGGACTGAGTTCAAAAATAGAGAAATGAATCAGTTTTGTGAGATGAAGGGTATTTTGAGACAATTTAGTTTAGCCAGAACTCCTTAACAAAATGGAGTTGCTGAGAGGAGGAATAGGACACTAATTGAGGCTACTAGGACTATGCTAGCTGATTCTAAGTTTCCAACTACTTTTTGGGCAGAAGCAGTTAATATTGCTTGCTATGTGCAAAATAGAGTGTTAGTAGTTAAGCCTCATAACAAGACCCCATATGAACTTTTTCATGGTAGAACACCAACTTTAAGTTTTATGAGACCATTTGGGTGTCCTGTTACCATTCTTAATACCATAGATCACTTAGGCAAATTTGATGGTAAGGCTGATGAAGGTTTCTTTGTTGGATACTCTTTGAATAGTAAAGCCTTTAGAGTATTCAATAGTAGAACAAGGATAGTGGAAGAAAACTTGCATATTAGGTTTAGTGAGAGTACACCTAATGTTGTAGGTAGTGGACCAGATTGGCTATTTGATATTGATGCACTAACAAGAATAATGAATTATGAGCCAATTGTTACAGGTGCACTGTCTAATGGTTTTGAAGGTACAAAAGCATGTGATAATGCAGGTCAAGCTAGAAAGGAGACGAAACCTGTCAAAGATTACATTTTGCTACCATTATGGGCTGCTGATCCACCATATTCCCAAGATCCAAAGAGTTCTCATGATGATGGATTCAAACCTTCAAGTGATGATGGAAAGAAGGTTGATGAAGATCCAAGAAAAGATAGTGAATGTAAAGATCAAGAGAAGGAAGATAATGTTAACAACACTAACAATATTAATACTGTTAGTTCAACTGTTAATGCTGTTGGCACAAATGAGGTTAATGTTGTTGGTGGAAAAACAAGCATTAAACTTCCATTTGATCCAAATATGGCTGCTTTGGAAGATGATAGCATATTTGACCTCTCAAGAGATGATGAAGATGATGGTGCAGTGGCTGACATGAACAATTTGGATACAACAATCCAAGTCAGTCCTAATCCAACTACACGAATTCATAAAGATCATCCTCTTGATCAAGTGATTGAAGATTTGCAATCAGCTACACAAACAAGAAAGATGTCAGAGAATTTGGAGGAACATGGGTTTGTTAGTACTATTAAACAAAGAACAAACCATAAAGACCTTCAAAACTGCTTGTTTGCTTGTTTTTTATCACAGGAAGAACCTAAAAGGGTAATTCATGCATTGAAGGATCCAAGCTGGATAGAGGCTATACAGGAAGAGCTTTTACAATTCAAGTTACAAGAAGTTTGGACTTTAGTGGATTTTCCAAATGGAAAAAGGGCTATAAGCTCTAAATGGGTTTTCACGAATAAAAAGGATGAAAGGGGAATTGTGATAAGAAATAAAGCAAGATTGGTTGCTCAAGGATACACACAAGAAAAAGGGATTGATTATGATAAAGTCTTTGCCCCTGTTGCAAGAATTGAAGCAGTTAGGCTATTTTTAGCTTATGCTTCATTTAAAGATTTTATGGTGTATCAAATGGATGTAAAAAATGCGTTTCTCTATAGGAAGATTAAAGAAGAGGTGTATGTATGTCAACCACCAGGATTTGAAGATCCAGACTTTCCTGATAGAGTATACAAGGTTGAAAAAGCACTATACAAACTACATCAAGCTCTTGGAGCTTGGTATGAAACCTTGTCAACATATCTATTGGACAATGGGTTTTAAAGAGGGAAAATTAAAAAACCTTATTCATCAAAAGGTATAAAGGTGATATTTTGCTGGTCCAAGTTTATGTGGATGATATCATCTTTGGTTCAACAAAGATGGAGCTATGCATTGCATTTGAGAAGTTGATGCATGAGAAATTTCAGATGAGTTCTATAGGAGAACTTACATTCTTCTTGGGATTACAAGTGAAGCTAAAGAAAGATGGCATATTTATTAGTCAAGATAAATATGTTAATGAAATTTTAAAGAAATTTAGGTTTACAGAAGTCAAGACTACAAGCACACCAATAGAAACTCAAAAGCCTCTGCTCAAGGATAAAGATGGTAAATAAGTGGATGTTCATATGTATAGGTCAATGATTGGTTCATTCATGTATCTTACATTTTCAAGACCTGACATCATGTTTAAGGTGTGTGCATGTGCTAGATACCAAGTCAATCCAAAGGTTTCACATCTTCATGCTGTGAAAAGGATTTTTAGGTACTTAAAAGGTCAACCAAAATTGGGCCTTTGGTATTCAAAAGACTCTCCTTTTGATTTGGTAGCATACACTGATAGTAATTATGCTGGAGCAAGCTTGGATAGGAAGTCTACAACAGGACGTTGTCAATTCCTTAGATGTAGATTAATATCATGGCAGTGCAAGAAACAGACAGTGGTTGCAAATTTCATAACAGAAGTTGAGTATGTGGCTGCTTCAAGTTGTTGTGGATAAGTGCTTTGGGTTCAGAATTAACTACTTGATTATGGGTACAATTTTATGCATACCAAGATCTTTATTGACAATAACAGTACTATTTGCATAATTAAAAATCATGTTTTTCATTCAAAAACAAAGCAGATAAGATCAACAGAATCATTTATTAGAGATTGCAATGAAATGAAATTGATACAAATGGTCAAAAAATATTACGCCAATACTGACAAGAATGTTTACATGATTTGCTTACACAAGCCTTTTGATGTAAGTAGATTTCAATATTTTTGATTGTCATTATTGGAAATGATAATCCTTAAGGTCTTTTTATCTCTTTATGTTTTTTGTAGAGTTCATGTATAATTAAGACTGTTAATCAGTTCATTAAAGTTTCTGCTGTTAAGTATAATTAGTACTGCTAGTTATACTTAATACTACTAAGTTAATACTGTTAGTTATACTTAATATTGTTCGGTATAATTAATACTGTTATAATTGTGAAAATTGATATGGCTTGTGTTTTTTGGTTTTTGGACTAACGTTTTGCAGGAAAAACAATGAAACGTGTTAGATTGATGATGGAAAACTTTTTTTTTGGAATAGAATTGGAGTTAATGCTGGTGACTCAAAGTTAATGCTGATAGGCATAACTTACTACTGCTAGTTCTAAGTTAATTGCTTGCTATGGCATAACTTATTACTACTGTTTATTTACTACTGCTGGGATTATTAAGTTAATTGCCTTTTGAGTAATTCATAAATACTTTGATTAAGGGTTTCAATCAGTCATTTGATTGATTTCGTACTTTCGTAAACTCTCTAATCACAAACCCTACCTCAATTTTATCATTCATTATTAATACCCAACACAAATGGTGAATCTAAAGTTTGCAGATACTCACAATATGGTCGCATTTTTGTCTAAACCCGAAGAAAGTAATGGGTTTGAACAAATTGTGGATTTTCTAAATGCATAACCCATAAAGTATGCTTTAACCGTTAATCCCACAACATCCTAATCGTGTATCAAACAGTTCTGGTCCTACTGTCAAGGCCAGAACTATAAATAGGAAGATCATTACATGCCCTAGTTGATGTAAGAAGAAAATTGTCATAGAATCAACAGTTTAGAAGAGAATCATTCAACTAGAAGATGTTGTAGGTATTGATTGTTTACCAAACTCTACCATTTTTGAAGAACGTACAAGGATGGGTATGAGAAAATGTCACAAAGGCTTACTTTTTATAAGGCATTCTTTTCCCCACAATGGAAATTTCTGATTCATACTATTTTACAATGCCTAAGTTCAAAAACTACTGCATGGAATGAGTTTAGTAGTTACTATGGCATCTGCAATTATCTGCTTAGCTACAAATTAGAAATTCAACTTTTCAAAATACATTTTTGAAAGTATGGTTAGAAATTTGGATAATTTGTCTGGGAATTTTTTTATGTATCCAAGGTTTGTACAAGTGTTTTTGAATCAACAACTTGAAGGAAGGCTAACTCACAACAAAATTTATATTGCACCCTCTCATACTAAGAAGATTTTTGGAGAAAAAGAAGGATAGGCAAAGGCTTTTCTGGTAGAGTAACACCTTTGTTTCCAACAATGGTGGGTAAAAACCAATCTTGAATTTATGTGTGAAGGATCACAATGCCCACAGATCCCCATCAACAAACCCACCATTATTGAATCATCAATCTCAACCTCAACAGACTCAAAAACCTAGAATTGCATAAGAGAGATGACACTCAGGTACCTCAGCCTAGTGGTCATATAAACATTGTTGCAGATGAGGCTGTCCATAAGAAGATGGGTGACAGATTGGTGAGGGCTGCCACTACTGCTTCTAGCTTAGAAGCAGATCAAGATAGTGGTAACATAACTAAGACCCGATCCAAGGCAACACCTAATAAAGCTGGTTCCCAAGGAACTACTTTAGGTGGTGGTCCCAGGCGCCAAGAAACCATGGGGATACAATTGCTCAAACTAGGTTTGAGAATGTATCTAAACTTTCTAATGATCCACTGCTCGCAAGAGGTAACACACTTCGAAGTGGTGAGGATAGTCTGAAACTTACTGATTTGATGGAATTATGTACCAATTTACAAAAGAGAGTTCTTGATTTGGAGCAGACAAAGACCACTCAAGGAAATGAGATTGCTAGTTTGAAAAGGAGGGTCAAGAAGCTTGAAAAGAAAAGAATTTCAAGCACTCACAAGCTGAAGAGGTTATATAAAGTTGGTTTGACAACTAGGGTAGAATCCTCTAGAGATGAAGAAAATGTGGGCAAGGATGCATCTAAACAGGGAAGGGGGATTAATGCTATTGATGTTGATGAAGACATTACCCTGGTTAATGTTCAAGATGGTGCTGAGATGTTTGATGTGAATGTTTTAAATGGTGAAGAGGTATTTGCAGAACAAGAAGTTGCTGCTAAAGATGTGAATTTAACTGTTGATGAAGTTACTTTGGCTCAAGCACTTGCAGCTTTGAAAAGTGTAAAACCCCATGGTAAAGGGGAATGTAATAAATAGCCAAGAATACCAGATAGTGCTCTGCCAATTGTATACAACAAAGGTTAGTGCTTGCTACAACAACAACAGACTACAAATTCCAACTCCAAGGAAAGGAATTGTTATTACTGATCTGGGTACACCTACAACAAGAATATCTTCACAAATACCTTCAGAACCATCACAGGAAAAAGGTAAAGGAATAATGGTAGAAGAACCTGTGAAGACTAGGAAAAAGAAAGATCTAATCAGGCTTGATGAAGAAACTGCTAAAAGATTACAAGTTGAGTTTGATGAAGATGAGAGACTTTCAAGAGAGAAGGATGAAGCCAATGTTGCCTTGACTGAAGAATTGGATGATATTAAGGCTAAAATAAGGCTGATCATGAATTAGCTTAAAGACTGCAAGCAGAAGAGCAATAAAAGTTGTCTATTGAAGAAAAGGCAAAATTATTTCAACAACTCTTAGAACAAAGAAAGAAAGCACTTTGCTGCTAAAAGTGCAGAAGAGAAGAGGAACAAACCACCAACCCAAGCTCAACAAAGAAAAATCATGTGTACTTACCTGAAGAATATGGAAGGAAACCCAAATACTTGAAGAACAAATCTTTTGATTCTATTCAGAAGATGTTTGACAGCTTTCAAGAGGGTTAAAACATTTGTTGACTTAGAACATATCTTGGTGGAGGTATCTCAAAAGAGAGTCAGGAGAATGTTTGGAACAAGAGAACTAATAAGCAGAAGGTGGGTTGAGAAAAGACACAGCAGAGCTTCAAAATCTAACTGGAAGTCCATCCTAGATAAATAGAGGTTTGCAAATTGAGTTGTACCTTAGCTACTAAAGCCTCCAACTATTGTTGACTTAAGGAAGATCCACAAAGAATGAAAGAAAAAGCTAATATCAAATAGTGAGAGCAGATTGAAAGTCTCAACGTACAGAGTCTTTAGTCTTAGCTTAAATTTTTAGCATGGAAGAAAAAAGAAAAGAATCATAAAAAGATAAAACGAAGAGTTTTTGAAAGAATTATAAAATGATAAAAAGAAAAGGAAAAAAAAATAAAAATCGTATTAAACTCCTGCAAAAAACACAATGATTTAAAAATCTAATTAACGAATGATGAACAATACCAGAATAATGACTTGGATATGGTGTTACCGGAATCTTAAACCACATGTAGAATATGATATATTTGGAAGATATCACAAATGTCCCAAGTTATAGCGATTATGTCAATTAAATTGACACATGTTGGTATGTAATGTCTTGATATGCAATCTAGAATGATATACACTTGCTGTATGCAGAATAATATCGCCCTTCCACCACCATACAATTACATATAAGCTGAACAAGAAGCTTCGGTTGATATTTCAAAAATGGCATATCAGCATCTATAACTTCTCACAAAAACAGCTTAAGAATCATGCAGTGTTTTAGAAGCATCCTCCTGGTGATTATGGGAGCTTTAATGGCGAAACTTGATGATTATTGGATATAAAAAATCAAAATTAAAGTAGGATTATTGGGATTACAAGTCACTTAATGTAGTTTAGTATTACAGCAGCTCCAAATCAATTTAATGTTATCTGCTCATTTATGTTAGTACTGCTAAAAGAACTTTAGAGAAAAATGCTAAGTGTTTACTACTGCTAGTACACAATTAGTACTGCTAGTGTAAAGTTACTACTGCTAGTGCATATTAGTACTGCTCAGAGACTTAGAAGAAACACTGCTAAGTAGTTAATACTACTAGTACAAAAGTTACTATTGTTAGTATAAAGTTAATGCTGTTGAATGAGTTAATGCTGCTAGTGAAGAGTTAGTAACTTCTCTGCTGAGTTAGATAGTACTGCTTATTGGTGATTAAATGAGTAATTTAGTGTAAAAGATATGTATAACTTATTTGTTTAAAAGATTTGATATACTTAGGAAAGTATTGTAATCCGTTTAGGACTCCTTGGTGTATAAAAGGAGGTCCTAGGGCATAGAGATTGAGGTACATGTACCAAAACTAAAAATCAATCTCTTTCTAAGCTTCAAGGTCTTTATAACCCTAATACTTTGAGAGTATTCGTATTATTTGTTTAATAATATTGGAGCTTTTGTTTGTTGAATTATATGTTCATATAATTTTGTTTTATTGATAATTCTTCTTAATATTAAAGATTAGATTCCGCATAATCTTTAATACATCCACACAAAGTTTCTTACTAATAGTTGTAATAAGATTTTATCTAATATAATAAATCCTTATACAAGCTTAAGGAATTCGATCTATTAAAGTGGGATCAACAAGTCTCCTATCACCAAATAACAAATATGCTCGTATAGAGTCTAGAGCCAACGAGATCAATCATAAATCTCATTAAGACACAATTTCATATACGCTTGTTATTCATAATCAAGAACACAAGTATACAAAAGAGTTTTCAGCACAACGCAAATTAATCCTGTGGTAAAATATATGAGAATTGATGGAGATACTTTAATCTCAAACGTTCAAAGTTGTTCAAAAACCTTTATTCAACAAATACTTAACCGAATGAATTTTTCAAACTATATTCATTAAGCTTCTAAAGACGATCTCTTATCCGTTGTTAGCTTCAAAAGAGCATTCGGGCATGGGAATGAAAATATGAATTGACGGATGAGTTTCTTTAGAACCTCACAATTCGACGGAGATGGTCTTGTGTCCGTACTTGTTAGCCTCACCACGGGCATCCGGGCTTGAGAAACGGCTGAGGGATATGCATTTTCGTATATATTAAACTCTCGAGCTGGAAAACCTATCGAGTACTCATTTCATATGGCTATGAAGAGATAGGTCAGTTTCTTAACTGAAAATAGTCTTTACAGACACGGGGGTTAATGCTACCCACAAAGTGTTTCATGATGGATAAGGACTTCAGTCGTGTTGTTGACTTCACGTTGGCTTTGACGACTCACCTAGACCAGTTTAGTGAGCTCATTCAAGGAATCCTGGTTTAGGAACGACATTTTATGCTGGAAATCCTATTGAGTTGTCATTAATGGCAATGAGGAGATAGGTCAGTATATTATTGCTACCGAACAAATCGATGAATGACGAGACATTCATTAAATCTGCATTTATTACTAACTATTCATATGCAGGGTCAAAGGATGATGTCCACCTTCGTTCCAGATCTATCAAGGCCACATACTCCATACACCAAGCGGGGCAAAGATAAATTCAAGGCACAATGTAAGACTTAAAGAAAGCACAGAAACATCAAAAGATATACATCCACATCTCTAATAGTCAAAAGAACTCCTTAAAATACATCAAGGTATTAATGCAAGAGAACCAAGTCAAAAGGCCCTATACTGAAGAGATTGTTGCGTTTAAGTGATTCCAAGTATTAGTGGTGTTCGTTAAAGAAGACGCACCCTTCAAAATTATCCATGATATCCTCAAGGCTAAAGACAAAGAAAAGCAAGTGAAAAGATCAAAGATCCAAGTTCACAAAGCATGCAAAAGAACTTCAAAGGAATTCCCACTGCTACAAGGTTCAAAGATTTACGACATCAACAGAGTAAAAGTCTTCTGCGAAATGACCATAAATTACCCTTAGGGGAGATTTATGGCCTATGTTTTTATTGAAGTGGATGGTGCATTTTATTATTTACAAAAAAACCTTTTAATATGACTAAAATAGTATTGGCGCGGGATTTCCTAAGCTAATATTGTATGGTATTTTGGGATTTATCCCACAAATTCAATCACTCATGGGGGGTGGGAAGCTAGAAGAGGTTAAAGTGTAAGAGGTTGCCTTCCTTATAAAAGGAAGACAACATCCAAACCCCTCATTTCTAGTGTTGGAAAAAATAGGTTGGGAAGGTTTTATGTATTTGTAAGTAGAGAGAAATAGGTGCTTTGTTTTTTGCTTATGCATGTCTTAACAAAAAACATCTTTCTTCCTAGCTTATTCCTTTCTTTTTTTCCACCATCTCTTTCCTCAACTTATTTCTATCATTATATAGCGTGTGATAATATGTAAGCTAGTCTATAACAAGCCTACAAGTTTTGTTTAGTATTTTAAAAAAACCAACTATTTTTAATACTTAAAAATAAACGATTTGAAACAAAAAAGCTAATTATGTTATAATAAGTGCAAACCAATATGAAAAAGTTTAACAAATATTTTGAAGAATTACCTCCCGTTATAAATTGGTCCACTGCTTTGAACCCAGTTCTAAACTGAACCGGAGTTGAGACTTTGATTATGAACATTGCTTATGATATAGGTTTGACCGAAGATGACCCGAACTATATTTCTCGTCAATGTGCTCGCTTTAACAATGCTTTTGACAAAATGTTTCAAGTTTATTTAACAAAATATGGCTCAAGTTCTTCACATATTCATACTAGGAATCAAGAGGCGGGTTCGAGTTCTTATGGTAATAACGAGTCAATTCGAATGTATAATATTTTAAGAAAGTGAGATACAAACGAGCTTGAGGTTAACACCCCTAGCGTATGTGAGCTCGGAAAGTACAAGGATGCGATTATTTTTTTTTGTCTCAAATGGCCATTGAAGAGATTGAGAATTTGGATATTTTGGGTTGATAGAAAGAAGGGGAATCCCAATTTTCTAGCCGCCATGGTCCGTGACCTACTAACGGTCCAATCAAGTACGGTAGCTTCTGTTAATACAAATAATATCTAAAAAACGTTATTTATATTTTTCGACCTCTCAACGTTTTGATAATAACAAAATCTAAAAATGTTTACGATAAAATTAAACATTTACAAATAATAAATCGGTAAAATTCCATTTCTAAGATTAGAATCCTTAATGGTATGAACAAACAAATCATTAATGCATGATTAAGCGGTATCAAGCAAATATTTTTCTCTTATCCGATTACATTTTTTTACAAAAAGATTTTTCAACAAAACTAAATTAATAAGAAAATATTTTTCTAATTAAAGAAAAGTTTATATTAAAACTTAAAATTTGAAATTCAAATCCCCCCCTCCCCCCCCCAAAAAAAAAAATCTTTTAATACCAGATAACAACCTTCCCCACAAAAAGACAAAAAAGGGAGCGCAGTCTACTAGGCGGCCCCCTTATAGGCCTGGCGCCCCCTTATATATCTCGGACAGCGAGGGGGGGGGGGGGGGGGGGGGGGGGGGGGGGGGGGGCGAGATCGCCGCAGTTAACCGGTGGAATTTTTCCTCCTAAAAAAAAAATAAATATTGCCGATAATGCCAATTTTGTCCCCATTCCCTTGCTGAAAATGAGACCTCTTTTGCAACGCAATTTTCTCACACTTCATTTTCTCTCTCTAAAACCTCTTCCTCTCACTAAATATCTTTGACAACTAAATCTCTTGATCATACCTTGTTTACTAAATCTCTCTCTCTCATCTCTTACCCTCTCATTCAAGTGCAAGAGAAGAACACTCATATTCACCAAGAAATGAAGTGTTGATTAGTGATCTCTCCTCTTTTATTGACACATAAAAAGAAGGGTTGGTTCGCGCGAAGTCAAAGCATATATCAAGTATCAATATATATATCAAGATCGAAAGATGAATTTGTGTCAATGATAAATGTGAGCGGAGGAATAACATAAATTATTAATCCTCAAAGGAAGTGAATGCCAATGCAAAGAGGTTGTAATGTGTTTGATATTTCAGGATTAGAGAATTCTAAAAGGAAGATTAACTATTTTTACGAACAAAAAAACAGATGACCGACAATCAATGCAACGAAAGAATCAATAGATCATGAAAAGGATGGTCATATCATCACAAGGAAAATCAATGAAAGTATTATGGAGAAATAATAAAAGATATATTGAGCACGTGAAATACGAATATGTCAACGACTTAAGAGAGCACGTAATATAACATATGTACAAATGTAATAATGATCAAAAGAATAAATATAGAGAATTGTTAATACAAATAATGTCTAAAAACGTTATTTATATTTTTTGACATCTCAACGTTTTGATAATAATAAAATTTAAAAACGTTTACGATAAAATTAAACGTTTACAAATTATTAAGCGTAAAATTCCATTTCTAAGAATAGTGACCACTTAAGGTATGAACAAACAAATTATTAAGCATGATTAGTGATCAAGAAAATATTTCTCTCTTATCCATTACATTTTTACAAAAGATTTTTACAAAATTAATTATACAAAATATTTTCTAATTAAAAGAAAAGTTTTATTAAAAACTTAAAATTTGAAATTCAAAATTTCCCCCTAAAACGAAAGCTTCTACACCAGATACAACCTTCCTCACAAAAAGACAAAAAAAGAGAAAAGTCTAGGTGGCGGCCCATGGTCCTGACGCCCCCTATATATAAAGTACCGCCCGGGAACCGAGACACCCATTGACCCGTTAATTTCTCCTATCGAAATAAATACTAGTCCACCCCTTGCTGAAAATCATTCCTCTTTGCGCACGAAATTTTTTAGTCTCAGTCTTTCTCCTCATCTAAAACTTCTTTCTCTCACTAAATATCTTGATCACTAACATACTTAGATCTTGTTTCAAGTGATCTTATCTTATCTTCTTCATCTCATCTTTCCTCTCTATCAAGTGCAAGAGAAGAACACTCGTATTCGCCAAGAAACAAAGTGTTGATTAGTGATTTCTCCTCTCTTCTTCTAAGTTCCAAATCTCTATTGTAATTATCTTATGTATTTGTGTGATTCAAATATTATGTAGATCCGATGGTGTAGATCTTGTGAGTGTGTATATCTTGTGAAGTGGTAGATTGGTTTTAGCTAAGATTAGGACTTGACATTTAGCTTAGTGTCGGAAAATAACGTAAGCGACGTGTAAACGGTTTTCTCCGCCTAAAGGGAGCTTGTTGACATAGTGAAATCTCGAGTCGTATACTCGGGGAGTGGAGTAGGGCGAAGAGGTGCTTCGTAGCCGAACCACTATAAAATCTTGATGTCTTAGTTTGGTTGTTTCTTTCTTTATCTCTTTACATTATTATTGTTGTTATCTAGTTATAGTTTAGATAGTTAGTGCTTGTTCATATTGTGAATTAGGGATGAGCAAGCGTACCGGAAAAATGGTACGGTACCGGAACCGTACCGGTACCGACCCGTACCGTCCGGTACCGGTTCTCACTTTCCGGTATGGTACCGATACCATAAAATTCGCTTAAAAAAATTCGGTACCACTAAAAAATGGTACGGTACCAAAACGGGATATCCCGATTTTAGTACCAGAATAAAAAAGGCTTAATATTTTTACTAAACTCGTGATCTATATGAAATATAAACTTCACCTTGATTGTTTATCTGAATCACTTCCTTGTGATGATCTGTAACCCTTGCAGTCCCTCTATCTTTGGGTAGGGGAGTGACTGTCTACATCCCACCTCCTTCATACCTCGCTCTTGCGGGATTATGTAGGGTTGTTGTTGTTGTTGTACTTCCTTGTGATGATCTGTAACCCTTGCATGCAAATGTTAAAATTTGTTATGCATTGTCTTTTTTACTTAACAATGTGGTATCTAAATATTGTTTTAACAAGCATGTTTACCCGCGCGTTGCTGCGGGACGTTAATTTTTCGCGCATAGTTGCGGGTTTAATTGTTTTTTTCTGGTTCAACAATATGAAACAATTCGTTATTTCTGAAGTTCGTAATCTATAGATAGTCTTTTGCTAGATTTTTTTACTATTATTACTGTCTTAAGCGCTTGATGAAGGTTCCTTCTAGTAAGAACTACTAAGGAAGTTTCTTTCGGCTCTACTCTAAATGGTGGAGCAAAGGTCACAGCGATTGAAGAGTCGAAAGACTTAATGTCACTATCTCTTAATGAACCTATCGAGAACCTCAAAGTTCACGAAATGATCATCAAGAAAGATTCCGAAATAGTTAAAAGGAAATCTATTGCTTTAAAGGCTAAGAAAGAATCTAGTGATGAAGAGTGTTCGACTTTCGGTAGCGAAGATGAAGATTACGCCATGGCGGTAAGAGACTTCAAGAAGTTCTTTACAAGAAGAGGTAGATTCGTGAGACAACCTTGGAACGACAAAAAGAGTTTCCAAAGAAGCCGTGATGACAAGAATGGTAAAAGTAATAGAAAATGCTTTAAATGCGATTACCCGAATCATCTTATTGGAGAATGTCCAAAACCACCGAAAGATAAGAACCAAAGAGCTTTTGTCGGAGGCTCTTGGAGCGATAGCGGTGAAGAAGATGACGAAAAGGTCAAAGATGAAATGTGTCTTGTAGCTCATGCATCAAGTGAGATATGCCTTGGAGTCGACTTGGAACCCGACGAATGGATCAAGGATAGCGGATGCTTTAAACATATGACGGGTAACCAAAAGCTCTTCTCTACGTACAAGGCATACAATGGAGGTAACGTCATTTTTGGTAGTAATCATCATTGGCAAAGGTACGATTTCTAATGACTCTCTCAAAATAGATAATGTAGAACATGTTGATAACTTAGGATTTAACTTGCTAAGTATAAGACAAATATGTGACAATAAGTGTAGAGTAACTTTCTCTGAATATGATAGTGAAATCACTAAGGACTGTAAAGTCATAGGTAGATGTATTAGGAAGAAAGGCTTATATGTGATGAAATTAGGAAATAAGCCAAATGATCAAATTTGTCTAGCAACGATTGATGAAAATTCCACATTATGGTATAACAGATTAGGTCACGCAAATATGTGTCTCATTCAATCGTTGGCTTCCAAGGAATAAGTTAGAAACCTACCTAAGCTTAAGTTTGATCAACATTTTTGTGATGCTTGCAAAATGGGAAAACAAGCTTACGCTAGTCACAAGGCTAAGAATATAGTCTCAACGACTAGATGCTTAGAACTTCTCCATATGGATCTCTTCGGTCCATCCATAGTACGGAGTTACAGAGGAAACTATTACACCCTAGTCATAGTAGATGACTACTCTAGGTATACTTGGACTACATTTCTTAAGGATAAAACCGAAGCTTTCGATCAATTCAAAATATTTAGTAGGAAAATCTAAAACTAATTAGGTTGTTCAATAGTGTCAATAAGAGCCGACCACGGTAGAGAATTTGATAATGAGGTGCAATTTGGAGAGTTTTGTAATTCCAATGTTATTACACGTAACTTCTCGGCTCTACGCACTCCTTAATCAAATGGCGTGGTCGAAAGGAAAAATAGGACACTTCAAGAAATGAGTAGGACTATGTTGAACGAGCAATCGTTACCATAAAAGTTTTGGTGTAACGCCGTAGATACTTCAACATACATTCTCAACCTAATCCTCATTAGAGCCATTCTAGGAAAAATACCTTACGAACTCTTAAGAGGTAGGAAACCTATGTTATATTATTTTAGAGTGTTTGGAAGTAAGTGCTTTATTTTAAACACCAAATACTACCTTACCAAGTTTGACCCAAAGTCATACGAAGGTGTCTTTTTAGGTTATTCTCAAAATAGTAAAGCCTACATCATCCTAAACAAACACACTAGGAAAGTCAAAGAATCACTTAACATGGCATTCGATGAAACTCCTCCACCTTCTAAGACATCACCCTTGGTGGATGATGACTTAGATGAAGAAGAAACAATTAAGGTCACTAAAAAGAAAAACCTAGAAAATGACATCGTGGATGAAACTTTAGAAATTGATGAAATTGTCAACATTAAGGAATCTAAGAACCATCCATTAGAAAATGTCATAGGAAACCTTAACCAAAGAACCCTTAGGTCACAAGCCCAAAACCAAAGTAACTACTTTTGTTTTATATCAACTATAGAACCTAAGAATGTGAATGAAGCGTTAGGAGATGAAAGTTGGATAGTCGCCATGCAAGAAGAATTAAATCAATTCGTTGCTAATGACGTTTGGGAGTTAGTTCCACAACCTAGGAATATGAAAATCATAGGAACTAAGTGGGTATTTAGAAATAAGTTAGACGAGAACGGTGTTGTTTCTCGAAATAAGGCTAGGTTAGTTGCTTAAGGCTACAATCAACAAGAGGGCATCGATTATGATAAAACTTATGCTCCAGTTGCTAGACTTGAGTCTATTAGGATATTATTAGCTTATGCTTGTGCCTTAGATTTTAAACTATTCCAAATGGATGTAAAAAGTGCAGTCCTTAACAGTTTTATCAATGAGGAGGTATACGTGGCACAACCTTCGGGATTCATTGATTTCGAAAAACCAGATCATGTCTATAAATTAAAGAAAGCTTTATATGGTCTTAAACAAGCACCCAAAGCTTGGTATGATAGATTAAAAGCTTTCCTTATTAAACATGAATATAAAATGGGAATGGTAGATAACACTCTTTTTACTAAGAAGAAAAGTTCAAATCTCATCATTGTTCAAATATATGTCGATGACATTATATTCGGTTTGACTTGTCAAGACATGTGTGATGAATTTGCCAAAATCATGCATGATGAGTTTGAGATGAGCATGATGGGTGAACTTAACTTCTTCCTTAAGATGGTATCTTCTTTAATCAGTCTAAGTATATTAAATAAATGCTTAAGAAATTTAGTCTAGATGACTCTAAACCAATAAAAACCCCATGTCCTCTGATACTAAACTTACGAAAGACGAAGAGTGTGAGTCGGTAGATAGTACCAAGTATCGAGGCATGATAGGTAGTTTATTATACCTAACGGCAAGTAGGCCCGATATCATGTTTAGTGCCTGCCTCTGTGTCTGCTTCCAAGAGGCTCCTAAAACCTCTCACCTTGAAGCGGTTAAGCGTATCTTCCGATACATTAAAGGCACTACGCACTTAGGATTATGGTATCCTAAGGGGACCGACATAGAAACCATAGTATATGCCGACTCTGATCATGCGGGAGATTATGTGGATCGAAAGAGCACTAGCGGTATTTGTACGTTCGTGGGATGTTGTTTGACATCTTGGTTCTCGAAGAAACAAACCGCTCTTGCCTAGATCACTAACGAGCCGATTCTAAGCGCCGGAAAGGCATGTCAACAAGCACTATGGATGAAACAAGCTCTCATCGACTACGACGTACGACTCGACGACGTTCCCATCATGTGTGATAACAAAGGCGCGATTGACCTTAGCAAAAACCCAGTGCAACATTCTCGTACCAAACACATCGAAATACGTCACCACTTTCTTCGTGATAATGTCTAGAAAGGACATATCTCAATCGAAAAAGTGTCGTCCGTCGACAATATTGCCGACATTCTTACTAAACCTCTTAAACGTAAATCGTTTAACTATCTACGTCTTGGTTTAGGAATGATGGAACACATTTCATAAATCATATTAGTCCGCTTCTCTTTCTTTTGTCTCAATTCTAGTCCGTGTTTCATTCCGTGTCGTGACAACTTTAATAACTTCATCAAGTACTTTAAGCATCTTTAATTTGTGAAATGCAAATTAAAATGTCACTCCTCTTCGTAAATTTTTTGTCAAAAACTGAGTCCAAAACCCTTTACTGAGGGCGGCCCCTCAATATATTTGGGACCGCCAAACATTATGGGACCGCCATTAGCAAACTCTCTTATTTTACACTTGGCCAAAAAAAAATTTAAACCACAAAAACAAACACCCCTCTTTGTGCTGCAAGTGATGAAATTGACCAAAACCACTCAAAAACTCAAAATCACCCATTAAAACACAAATTGAAGATAAAATCAACACCTACAATCATTCACAACATCTTAGAGATCATCAATTGTAAGTCATTTCATCTATTTTCTTTCAATTTGAGTCTAGGGTTCATGATGAACACTAAAATTAAAATTGGGGATTTTTCATTTTTCTTTCAATTTTGTACAATTAATACTACTAGGATACAATGTATAACTGATATGCTTCCCGTAGATATAGGATTTGCATACATTAGTGAGCTTGTTGAAAAATTGATTTTGAACCAAAACTCCAATTTTATTTTCAAATCACTCACGTTAGGAACATAATAAAACTGTTGCTATGTATTGTTAATACAACCTAAAAACGTTTTCAAACACATGCATAATGATCTCATAAACAAATTTTGAGATACATAATTCATTTGTATTTCTCGACTTATTTGAATGAGCAAAATCAAATTAAGGAGCGTTTGAGTTAACTCTTAGGATTTTATATTTAGGTCGAGTTAATCGTTACTCCACATTTGTTACATCTAGGCACACACTAGGCACGAACTCAAAATATCAACACATATGCAAAATATTAAAGTGTGATTTGATTATTTTATTTTAGGTAACAATGCCTCCAATTACCTTACTAGATCATCAAAAGACCCGAAACTACATTCCACTCATATCAAATGAATTTAATCAACCCTTAAGAAACACACTTGCAAATCTTGAAAAACGATACTTTCATGAGGGTAGGGTTGTAAGTCAAAACTTTGAAAACATGAGTCATATCCGTGCCAAGTTTAAATCAATTGACTTTGATTGTTCGTTGAACTTAAACGAACAAATTGTTCCTCGTTTTGTTCTAGAGTTCCATAGTTAACTAACTTTTGATTATAACTCCACGAGTCAATTTGTAGTCAACTTTGTTATACAAAGTAAGTCTTTCTCTCTCACTCTTGAGGAATTTGGTCAAATCTTAAAGATACCGTTTAAAGGTCATGCATCACACACCGACATGTGGTCACTCGACTACTTGTCAATAAGTGTTCCGAGTAAAGGGTGTTATAAAACCACTCCTCCGTCTCTAAGTGTCGTCAAGTCTTTCATTTAAATTCCTAGACAAGGTCAATTCACTCATACTAAAAACAAGAAAACCATTGTCGTCGGCAAAAACAAAATCTTAACTCGCGAGATTCAATCTCATATGAAACCATGGGTTGATATTATTCGTGAAAATGCCATTTGTCTAGGAGGTCATAAGGATCATGTCTCCGTTTGTCTTTGTCATATGCTTTATTGCTTTGAAACCTCCACTCGATACAATCTACCATTCTTTGTTCTCAAAAGAATGGAAAAGACTCGAAGCAAACCTAAGGAACTCTTGCCTTACGGAATGCTTTTGACTATATTGTTCAAACATGTTGTGTCCGTCTTTCCTGAGCTAGCAATTGATCGCTACATCTCACATGATTGAGTCATGCATCCCCTCGCTCCTCCTAGAAAGACGCGATCGAATCGTGGCAAGAAAATACCTTGTGAGTCAAATTCTAGCTCCTCCTCCACCACTCTAAATCATCCATCCTCATCGCATCCGTTGGATGATCCCATTGATAAAAATGATGATGAATCTTTTCATTCCAATCCTTCCTCTACGTCTTTAAATTAAAACATCTCTTTCTTGTCTAATATGTCTCTCGAGTCCATCAAAACCCTCATTATGAAAGGTCATTACTTGAAAACCCATCTCTCGGTATATATTAATTCTTCTAACTAAACAAAGAGATGCTCACGGGGAGGGGTTAAGTGTCAATTGGTCAAGACTCTCAAAAACATGATGGTGGGAAAACGGAAGTGAACATGTTAGCACAACTACTAAGAAAATATGTTTATATTATTATTTTATTTATCATCTCTTCTTGTTTAATAACATTATATTGTTATTTTAGAAATAGAATGGCAAATGTCTTTTGCATTTGACTTGGAAAATCAATTTTCTCCTTTTTTATTCAATCTTTATAAGACTAACAAATCTTAGAATATGGACATGCGGAAAATCGCACATATTGCTAAATGATTTGCATGTTAGAATAGAACTACATATTATTGCTTGAACTAGTTAATTTTTAAATTTGGTTGATGCCAAAATCACTAGACTTAAGAAAAAAGGAAAAACTGGAAATTTTCCTGCTTCTAGAAAACGACCCCCTTATATACCCGATGCCCACCGTTTTATTTAGGGGAACAGCCTAGTGATATTTAGAGCCACGACACCAGGAGGGAAAGGAAAAATTCGTAGTTTAACTCTTGTTTCTAGTTAGACACGTCCCTCTACTTTCTCAAGCTTTCATTTTCTGCTTTGGGGATTTTCAATATTTGTCATCCTCTTCCATTCAAACCTTGCTTTTCCATGTTAACTTGTCATTTCACATTATTTAATCATCATTTTATCTACTATACTGCACTCACCACCATCATCTACAATCTACTTTTCATCTTTTTCTTCAATGGTCTTGTCTTACCACCATTCTTAATTCTATTGATAACCAAGTAATTCGGTTAGATACGTTTGAAAACGTAAAAAATCCACTCCTAAATCCCATACTCTCTTCCTAAAATGACTACTCCGCCCTCTTCCTCCAAGAGGTTAATTTACAATACTACTGGTCACCACCATCATATAATCCCTTATAGTGAACATTTGATCAATCAATAACTCACACATCTCCTCCATTTTGGGATTCACGTCCCAATCCAGCTATTGCCTACATTCATGCACCACACGGCACAACATTACAAACAAATTCAATTCATCCTTGTCATGCTCAAGTTGAATTTCACTCAAGCTTTTGTCAATTGTAGTTTGTTTTCTAGACACTATTGCCACTCCTTGAGAAATGAAATCTATTTCAATTCATTTCTTCTAACCCGTCCATTACTCATCCCAGTATCCTCCATCTCATGTGTCACCAAACCCCTTCTTTGTTCCCTTTTTAATTAATCATGCTCTATGATTTATATACAATAATTATCGACATTTCTGCTTTTGATTATGACATCTTCTACTTTTCAAAAGTTTACTAGTGTAGATTTATGCCTTATTATGTCCCTATGATAATCTACTTTCTATTGTAATACTTCATACAAATTTTGTATGAATTTGTCAGTGCTCGTATTAGATCTAGTTTTATTTTATGTTGTATGAATGTATTAGTTGCATTTGCAATTGTATGAGTTTCTTGTTGGTTGAATGAAACTCTCTTTTGGGTGACTTAAAACTCATGTGTTGCTTTACAAGATATTTGTCTTGCACTTGTATTTCTAAATTTGTTTTGTAGCACATAATTTTCATAAAATCGATCCCTTGGCTGCTCAGCAAAGGGGGAGCATACATCATGGGGGAGTCTTGATATCGTCGATTTTAGTTCTTTATACACAATTCACGATCATTCTTTTTGAATTCGACAAAAAGGGAGAGAAATGGAACAAAACTCATTAATAATGTGTAACTAGTAATTTATTCAAAATGGAGTTTATTTTTTGTCATCTTCTAAAGGGGGGAGATTGTTATTACATATAATGTCTAAAAAAATATTATTTATATTTTTCGACTCTACTCTTCAAAGTTTTGATAATAACAACAAGTGTAAAAACGGTTTACGATAAAATTAAACGTTACAAAATTATTCAATCGTAAATATTCCTTTCATGATTAGTGATCATTAAGGTATGAACAAACAAATCTTTAAGCATGATTAGTTGATCAAGAAATTATTTTTTCATCTCTCTAGTACATTTTTTACAAAATAATTATACAATATATTTTCTTATTAAAAGAACAAAGTTGTATTAAAAACATAATAATTTGAAATTCAAATTTTTCTTTCCCAAATGGAAAGCTTTAACACCAGATACAACATTTCTCTCATAAAAAGAAAATTAAAGGGAGCGGGGTCTAGGTGGCGGCCCCCTTATATATATGGGACTGTCGGGACCGCCACTAGTTACCGTTGGCTTTTCCTGTCAATAAATACTGGTTCACCCCTTGCTGAAAATCATTTCTCTTTGCACGGAACTTTTCAGTCTCTTCTTTCTCTCTCTAAAATTTTTTTTCTTTTTTACTAAAACTTTTGATCACATAACATATTAGATCTTGCTTCTTGTGATATATCTACTTCTTTCATCTAATCCCTCTCATTCAAGTGCAAGAGAAGTACACTCGTTTTATTTTTTTGTCATGAAACGAGTGGTTAATTTAGTGATCTCTCCTCTTTTTTTCTAAGTAACAAACCTCTATTGTATTTATCTTGTGTATTTGTGTGATTCAGATATTGTGTAGATCCGATTGTGTAGATCTTGTGAGTGTGGTTATTTTGAAGTGGTTAAATTGGTTCTAGCTAAGATTAGGACTCGACATTTAGCTTAGTTTCAGAAAATAACGTAAGCGATGTGTAAACGGTTTTCTCCGCCTAAAGGGAGCTTGTTGACATAGTGAAATCTTGAGTCGGATACTCGGGGAGTGAAGTAGGGCGAAGAGGTGCTTCGTAGCCGAACCACTATAAAATCTTGATGTCTTGGTTTGGTTGTTTCTTTCCTTATTTCTTTACATTATTGTTGTTGTTATCTTGTTTAAGTTTAGATAGTTATTGCTTGTTCATATTGTGATTTTATTGAGCATATAACTTGGATTTTTACAA
>BQNB010115309.1:0-21585 GCA_026074375.1 Tanacetum coccineum
TCTTTGAGGCTTTGGACAAGAGACTAATTGGAGAAGACGCAATCATATCCCTAATTGACAATGTATAAAGGTTGGTTTCCTGAGAATCTTAGATTAAATCAACGCATTCCAGACTAAAATCAAAGTCCGTCCTGTGGTTCTCTAGTTATATCCAATTTTAGTAAACACTTTTCCTGTAGGTTTCCATTCTTCTTTCTTTTTAGCTTTCTTAACAAACTTAGATTTAGAACTCGCATTCATATCAGAAACAAATTCAAGAAAGCATAATTCATGTCTAACATCAAACATAGAACTATTACATTTAACACACATTTGTATTTAATTTGGAATGCTACATATTTGCATTTCCAGATGGGTCAACAACACAATTCGGTTTATTCAAACAAGACTTAACTATTCTAGAGTGGTATTCTACTTTATTATTCTTTTGGGTACTACTTGAAATCTGCAGGATCTTATCATTCTTTGTATTGTCTGTAGACTTTGACCTGCTAGATTTAGTAGACAGTTGACACAAAATTGTTAGTGGTCTGTTTGGTCTTTGTTTGGGAAGAGCCTAACTATTTTTGGGATGTGCTTGATGATATGACGAGTTCAACAAACTTAACCATTTTCTTTTTGTTGATAGGCGTGACAACAACTAATTTCTAACTAGGTTTGTGAAAATCAGGGCAAGTATCTTTAACATATCCTAGCAACTCTTGAATCAACTTAACATACTTACAGGCAGAGTAAGATGCACTATCTAAAGGGTTTAGTGATTTGGCTTGTTCAACTATCTCCCTAAGAATAGCAGCTTGTTCCATAGTATGCTTAAGGTAGTATATGTGAGTTTCCCTTATATTCTTATTCTTAGGAGCCAAAGTTACTGGGTCAAACTTATACATTCCTGGAGCAATAATGGTAGCATTTGACACTTGGGCGGCATTGTCAACTATGTCCTTTCCTTTGAATTTTCTAAGATCATTTTTAATGCTGTTATGACAAAAACCTTTTCCTGAAGTTGAGTATTTAAATTAGTAATTTCAACAGACTTTTGATTTAATTGATTAACCAAAGATTCAACATGTTCTTTAGAACAAACACGTGATGGTTTAATTGAATCATAGAGTTGTTTATAAGTCTGTTTCAAATGCTCATTCTCAGTAATTAGTTTTGCCACCCTATGTTCTAATTCTATGTTGATGGTCTGTTGGGTTTCAGAGGTTTCTATAACTTAGTGCTGCTACTTATACAAGTTACTACTGCCAGTTCTACTTAGTGCTGCTAGTGAAGAATGCTAAAGATTTAAGAAAATAGACAAAGTAGTTAGTACTGTTAGTTATAAATAGTTAGTACTACCAGTACATTGTTAGTACTGCCAGTATGGTTAGTGCTGTTAGTAGTAAGTTAGTACTCGTAGCATATAATAGTTAATACTGTTAGGGGATATGCATGAGTTATTATAGGAATAGATATGCATTATCTCTTCACATGTTTTGTAAGCCCATTAGGGTTTTCCTTGGTGTATAAAAGGAACCCTACGGCACTAGTTAGAAGAATATAAGGTTTCATACACAAGTTTTACAAATATTAATAGTTAGTAATCTATAACCTAGCAGATTAATAGTAATCAAAGTTCTATTTTATTCATTGTTCTTCTTAGCAATATAAGTTAGTTTTCTGCATCAGCTATATATGAGTTGCAATCATTGTTTCCTGTAGTAGTTTGGATCACAACTCCAGATTGGCTACATAGCCCTTAACAAGCTAGAAAGATCTATTAAGTATGGGATCTACAAGTGGTATCAGAGCCTGTAAGAGAAACAGAGTAAGAAGACCCAAAACACATCAGTATTTATAAACCTTTACCTTTCAGATCTATTCAATGGTAGGATCAGATGATGAAAATCCACCACCACCACCACCATAAACACCAACACAACAAGCCCCTCACACTGTGTCAACCATTAAACTCCCTATTCTAAAGAAAGGTGAGTATGACATTTGGGCCATGAAAATGGAACATTACTTAAGCCATACAGACTATCCTATATGGGAAGTCATACAAAAAGGAAATGGTCCTGTAAGTGTCTCAACAGATACAAATGGAGTAATAAAGGTTCTGCCTCCTAAAACTGCTGAAGAAATTTTAGCCAGAGAAAGAGAAAGAAAAGCAAGGACCACCTTGCTTATGGATTTACCAGAAGACCATTTAGCAAAATTTCACAAGATGACTGATGCTAAAGAGATGTGGGATGCTATCAAATCCAGATTTGGTGGCAATGATGAATCAAAGAAGATGCAGAAATACATTTTAAAGCAACAGTTTGAAGGCTTTTCTGTATCCAACTCAGAAGGACTGCACAAAGGTTATGACAGGTTTCAGAGTCTTCTGAGTCAACTTGAGATTCATGGTGCAGGTGTCTCCACTAAAGATGCCAATCAAAAATTCCTTAGGTCTTTGCCTTCTTCCTGGTTTCAAGTATCCTTAGTCATGAGGACCAAACCAGGACTGGACATTCTTAGTTTTGATGATCTCTATAACAATCTTAGAGTCTTTGAGTATGATGTTAAAGGCTCCACTGGATCATCTTCTAGTACACAGAATGTCGCCTTTGTTTCTTCTGAAAGCACTAGTAATACTAATGATGTTAGTACTGCTTATGGTGTTTCTACTTCTTCTGGCTACAACTCACAAAGGGAAAACTCTTCATCATACACTGATGAACTCATGTACTCTTTCTTTGCTAATCAATCCAGTGGTCCACAATTAGATCATGAGGATCTGGAGCAGCTTGATGAGTTTGATTTAGAAGAGATGGACTTGAAATGGCAAGTAGCCATGATTTCAATGAGATTGAAGAAGTTTTACAAGAAGACAGGTAGAAGGCTGCAGTTTGATGCCAAGGAACTAGTTGGATTTGACAAGACCAAAGTTGAGTGATTTAATTACCACAAAACAAGGCACTTTGCTAAAGAATGTAGATCAAAAGGAAATCAAGAAAGAAGAAGGAGAGATGCAGGGAACACTGGATATAGAGAAAAACACAATAGGAGGAGACTTAGAAAACAGGAGGAACCTAAATCTTTAGTAACTCTTGATGCGGAAGGAGTTGATTGGACTGGTCATGTAGAGGATGAGTAAGAGAACTTTGCTTTGATGGCTTACAGCAATTCAGGCTCAGACACTGAGGTAACATCTTGTTCAAAAGAATATGTGGAATCATATTCTAAACTTAAAAAATTATATGATGAACAAAGAAAACAACTTGGTGATGCTAGTATAGAAATTCAAGCCTTTACTTAAGTTTTAAAAAAGGTAGAAGCTTAATTAGTTGCTCATCAGAAAAATCAACTTTGGTATGAGAAAAAGATTAGATTTATGAAAATTGATTTAGATGATAAAACCGATGTGCTCACATATCATAAGAAACTATTAGCAGAAGCTGTAAAAGAAAAAAAAAGAATTAAAAACCAAACTTGAGAATTTTCAATGTTTATCTAAAGGTCTTAGTAAACTGCTAAATAATCAGATGAGTGCTAAGGACACATCTGGGCTTGGGTATGGAAATTAAGTACATGAAGGTGTCTTCAGTTATGAAAATGAATTTTTTCAAAGTGTATTTGACAGTAGGTCAAGTGATGTAGAAGATAGTCCTGTGCATGATAGATTTGCAAATATTGAAGGCATGCATGCAGTTCCCCCTCCAATGACAGGAAATTACATGCCTTCAGGACCTGACAGAGAAGTAGATGATTCTATGTTCACATATGGTCCAAAACAGTCTAAAACTAGTGAATTTGATACTCAAACCAGTAATTTTAACTCTTGTGAGTCCAATTCTAGTGTAGAAACACTTGAATCTGTGCCTGAACCAGTTGTAGTTGAACCCAAAGTTGCTAGTCAACCTAAAGTTTGGTCTGATGCTCCTATCATTAAGGAGTATGAGTCAGACAGTGATGATAAATATGTGATTCAACCTTCAAATAAATAGGAAAGACCTAGTTGTGCTTTTGTTAATATTGTTAAGCATGTAAAAACTCCTAGGGAAACTGTTAAAGAACAAAACACATATAATCCAAGTCTTAAAGCTGACAAGAGAGACTGAAATGGTTTAATGTCTAAAAGGTTGGGTTTGGGATATGGGTTTACTAAAAAGGCATGTTTTATATGTGGCAGCTTTAGTCATCTTATTAGAGATTGTGACTTTCATGAGAAAAAAATGGCTAAACAGGTTGAATTAAACAAAAAAAGGGTAAGGGTACTGGTCAAGGGGAGAATAGACCAGTGTGGAACAATGTGCAAAGATTGAATCACCAAAACCAGTTTGTTCCAACAGCAGTACTAACTAGAACTGGCATATTTCCAGTTAATACTGCTAGACAAAATCTCTCTAGTCAAGCAGCAACAACTAGTACTGCTAGGAAAGTTAATACTGCCAGACCCATTGTGAATGAAATCAGACCAAGAAATAATTTTTATAAGTCTCATTACCTATTAGAAGGCCATTTAATAGAACAACAGAACCAAGAACTAATTTTTCAAATCATAAAGTTATATGCTGAGATCAAAGCGGTTAGTGTGTTGGGGAAAATAGGTAAACTGTTGTTAACGCCCTTAGAGGTTGTAATTGGGACCCAAAAGACATTTCTGGGACACAAAGTATCAATTACAATAGTAGATCAAGCCTTAGTATAAATGTTAATTTTAAAGATCCACTAGGCAGACCCAAGTCAGCAATGACTTGGGTCCTTAAGAGAAACTAATTTCTCTTATTTGATGTGCAGGATAATCCACAAAGAGCTTTAAATAACAAAGGGATTATTGATAGTGGATGTTCCAAGCACATGACCGACAACAAATCCTACCTTGTTGAATATCAAGACTATAATGGTGGCCCTGTTGCTTTTCGAGGTAGTAAAGGTTACATAACTGGTAAAGGTAAAATAAAAACAGGAAAGTTAGATTTTAAGGATGTGTGCTTTGTGATAGAACTACGGCATTTTAATCTCTTTTCTGTGTCACAGATGTGTGACAAGAAGAACAAGGTTCTCTTCATAGACACTGAATGTCTTGTGTTGTCTTCTGAGTTTAAGTTGCCTGATGAAAATTAAGTATTACTTAGAATCCCTAGTTTCAACTTAGAGAACATTATTCCTTCTGGAGGTTTAGCTTGTTTGATTGCAAAGGCCACAGTTGATGAATCTAACAAATGACATAGGAGGTTAGGTCATGTTAACTTTAAAAACTTAAACAAACTTGTAAAGGAAAACCTTGTAAGTGGTTTACCTTTAAGATTTTTCAAAAATGACCACACTGTGTTGCTTGTGCAGAAAGAAAGCAACACAAGGCCTCCTGTAAGGCCAAAATGTGAGCTTCTAATAGTCAGCCTTATAGCTTTTGCATATGGACTTTATTTGGAACACATCTGTAAGAGTATAAACCATTAATACGTATTGCCTGGTTTTCCACTTATGATTTTTGTAGGTTTTGTTGGGTGTTCTTTTTTAAGAATAAGGATGAAATAGTGGAAATCCTTAAGGACCTTTATAAGACAAATAAAGAACCAATTTAAATCAAAAGGTTAAAAACCTATTAGAGGTGGATAATGGTTACAGAATTCAAGAACAGTACATTATTGAATTTTGGGGTCAAAAGGGATCAAGAAGGATAACAGTCATGCCAGGTACTCCTCAAACAAAATAGAGTTGCTGAGAGAATGGAAACAAGACCTTATTGAGGCTGCTAGTAATTTTGCTAGCTGATCATTTTTACCTACACTTTTTGGGCATGGGAGCAGTTAGTACTACTTTTTATGTCCTTATAGGGTATTATGACCAAGCCTCAAAACAAGACACCTTATGAACTTATAACTGGTATAATACCATCATAAGACTATATAAGAACCTTTTGGGTGCCATTGTGACCATCTTGGAATACATTGGACCTTCTGGGCTAGTTGTAAGGGAAGTAGGATGAAGGGTTTTCGTTGGGTATTCTAAATAGCAAGGCGTTTAGGGTATAAATTTTAGAAACCAAGAGAGTTGAGAAAACCTGCATATAAACTTTTTAGAATTAAACCAAAGTTGCAGGGGAGAAAATAATTGGCTCGTTTGATCTTGTTATATTTAATGATTCAATGAATTATCAGCCTGTGAGATCAGAGAATCAAGCTAACAAAACTGTAGGTCCAGAAGAAGCTAATCATAGTGCAGGTACACAAGATAATATTGATGCAGGAAATTCTGAAATGGAAGCTGACCCTGCTCAAGACTACTTTGTACTGCCAATATATTCTTCTTATACTTCAACAGTCAAGAGCTCAAATGTAAAGAATTAAGTTGAATAGCCTTAATTTGGATACTGGTTTAGAGGACAAATGAGGATAGCTAGTTAGATCTGGAGGATCATGCCTTTTTTGAAGAGCTTCGAAAGGCTTAAAGATATAGAAAATGAGGATAATGATGCGCTGAAGCTCTTAGAATGGAGTTTTCTCAAAATTAGATGAGGATTTGCTTCTTCAAGAACAGGTGCTGTTAAGAGCTACCAGTACTAACACAACAAATACTGTTCGCACACCAGTTAATATTGCCAGTTCTTCTGGTGGACCATCTTTCCCTAATCTAACCAACTATGCTGACCAAGATGATTCTCAAATACCTGCTCTTGAGGATATTTATGACTATCCAAATGATGGTAATATTTTTTCATACATCTTATGATTTTGATGAGGGTGCGGTGCTGCTTTCACTAATTTAGAAACCACTGTGAATGTTAGTACTATTCCCACTTCAAGGATACACTTTATTCATCCTATAACTCAAATTCTTGGAGATCTAAAATTAGCAGTTCAAACAAGGAGCAAAGTGAACAAAAGTTCTGGAGCCCATGCTTTTGTAAGTTATATTCAAAAGCAGAGAAGAAATAATCATAAGGATTTCCAGCACTGCTTGTTTGCTTGCTTCCTATCTCAAATTGAACAAGGAAGAGATACCGAAGCCACTTGAAGCTTGAATTGTTGGGTTAGAATGATTTGCAGGAAAGAACTGTTGCAATTCAAGATTCAGAAGGTATGGATTCTTATAGATTTGCCTTATGGGAAGAAGGCAATTGGGACTAAATGGGTCTACAGAAATAAGAAGGATGAAAGAGGTGTTGTGGTTAGAAATAAGGCAAGGTTGGTTGCCCAGGGATATAGGCAAGAGGAAGGGATAGACTATGATGAGGTTTTTGATCCTGTGGCTAGGATTGAAGCCATTAGGATCTTTTTGGCCTTTGCTTCTTATATGGGATTCATAGTTTATCAGATGGATGTGAAGAGTGCCTTCTTATATGGCATAATTGATGCGGAGGTGTATGTGTCCCAACCTCCAGGTTTATAGATCCTAAGTTCCCTAAGAAGGTCTATAAGGTTGTGAAAGCTTTGTATGGTTTACACCAAGCTCCTAGAGCCTGGTATGCAACTTTATCTACTTTCTTATTAAAGAGTGGATACAGAAGAGGAACCATTGACAAGAATCTTTTTATCAAGAAGGACAAGAATGATATCATGTTAGTGCAGGTTTATGTGGATGATATTATTTTTGGTTACAAAGAGGTCTTGGTTGTGATGAATATAAGGCATTGATGTAACGAGTGATTTCAGATGGAGTTTCTATGGGATGATCACCTTCTCTTCTTAGGATTACATGTACAAAACAGGAAAGAAGATGGTATTTTCATAAGTCAGGATAAGTATGTTGACAGGAGAACCCTGAAGAAGATGTGTATTTATGCTGTGTAATGACTTGCCAAGTACTCAAATTGAGACCTAGGAAGCCTTTGACTAAGGAGGAAGAAGCTGCTGATGTGGATGTACTTTTTTATAGATTCCTTGTTTGGCTCTTTAGTGTACTTGATTGCTTCTAGCCTGATATTATGTTGCCAGTTTGTGCTTGTTCTAGGTTTTTTTTAGGTAACTCCAACGACCTCATCTTAATGCTGTAAAGAGAATTATTTAGGTACCTAAGGCAAAACACAAATGGCCGGGCTTTGGTATCCTAGGGTGTCATCATTTGACTTGGAAGCCTACTCAGATAGTGACTATGCTGGAGCAAATCTTGACAGGAAATCCACAACAGGAGGTTGTCAATTTCTTGGCAGGAGACTTATTTCATGGCAATGCAAGAAGCAGAAAATTGTGGCTACTTCTACTACAGAGGCAGAATATATTGATGCTGCCAACTGTTATGGGCAAGTATTGTGGATTCAAAATCAAATGTTAGACTATGGGTTTAATTTTATGAACACAAAGATCTACATTGATAATGAGAGCACAATATGCATTGTAAAGAATCTAGTATTTCACTCCAAAACAAAGCATATTGAGATTAGGCACCACTTCATTAGGGATGCTTATGAGAAGAAGCTTATCCAGGTGCTGAAGATTCACACTGATGACAATGTGGCTGATCTTTTAACTAAAGCTTTTGATGTTAGCAGGTTCAATTTCTTAATTGTTAACATTGGAATGATCAATCTATAGCTGCATTAGTTCAGGGGAGGCAAGTTAGCAGGTTACTTTGTTGTATAGTTTGTGAAATGATTTTAGTTAGAAGATGGACTTTAGATGATATGATGATGATTTGGGGCTCATTATTTTCATTTCTGAGGGCTACATATGGTGTTGCGTTAGTTAGTGCTGCCAGATTGATTAATACTGCCAGGCCAAAACTTAGTACTGCCCGGCTTGGTTGATGCTGCTCAAAAATGTTTAACAATAGTGTTGATGCTTGGATTGGGTCAAAGATGCAGTTTGGATTAGATTTGAGGGTACTAAATGGAAACTAACAAGTTCTGTACTGCACGCAATTAGTTTGGTGCATTGCTGCCATGCTGGGGGAGGGTGGGGGGGATTGGGGTAGGGGGGGGGGGTGCGGGGGGGGTGGACAGGGGTAACGTTGGGTGCTGCAGGCATAAAGTTAGTGTTGCCAGGCAAAAGTTTGTGCTACTTTTTATCGTTACTACTGTTGGTGAGCATAACAGATTTTCATTATTTAATTATAACCGTTGAGATATTTCCGCTCAACACTTGCTTTTAGGGTCTATGACTTGATAAAAACATCTTGTTCTTTTCTTCTATAATCACTTTTTCTTTAAGATAAAGACTAAAGTTTATTCAGTCAGTCATCTCAAACCCTAAAGTACATCTTTATAAAATCTCAATTAACTCTTCAAATCCTCCTTCAAATTTATATCGACTATCCAAACACTTTACTTAAACCTTTAATCACATCTATGGCTGATTTGGAATTTGTCGATCAACACAATATGGTCGCATGTTTAGAGAAAACAGGAGGAAATTCATAATTTCATGAGATAGTGGACTTTCTTACATCAAGTTCGATACATCATGCTCTCACTGTAAGTCCTACTATCTATAGAAAATCAAGTATTACTTAGAATCCCTAGACAAAACAATATGTACAGTTTCAACTTAGAGAACATTGTTCCTTCTAGAGGATTAGCTTGTTTGATTGCAAAGGCCACAGTTAATGAATCTAACGAATGGCATAGGAGGTTGGGTCATGTTATCTTTAAAAACTTAAACAAGCTTGTGAAGGGAAACCTTGTAAGAGGTTTAACTTTAAAGATTTTTCAAAATGACCACACCTGTGTTGCTTGTCAGAAAGGAAAGCAACACAAGGCCTCCTGTAAGGCCAAAATAGTGAGCTCTATTAGTCAGCCCTTATAGCTTTTGCATATCGACTTATTTGGACCCATATCTGTAAGGAGCATAAACCATAAGACTTATTGGCTGGTTATCACTGATGATTTTAGCAGGTTTAGTTGGGTGTTCTTTTTAAAGAAATTTATTATGTATCCAAGATTTTTAATGGGGTTCTTGAATAATCAAATTAAGCTTGGTGAATCTTTTAATGATGTTTATATTACACCTGCTCATACTCTGAAGGTTTTCTCAAACATGTCCCGGAAAGGTGTAAAGTTTTCAGGAAAAGTCACTCCACTCTTTGATTCTATGTTGGTGCCATACCAAGAACCTGAGGTTGAAGGTTCAGAACAACCCACTGAACCCTAACCAACACCCTCTCCTACTCAACCTAGTACAGGAGACCAACCCCCTGTGACTAACTCATCATCTAACCATGATACTACCCAAGACTCTAGGGACTCTTTAGAGGGTACTAATAGGAGTGAAGGGGATCAGGTTTAGCCATCCCATGATAGTAATCTTTCAGGTGGTCTCACATCTGATAGAGCTAAGGGTGACATGACCCTCTAGGAGTTATCTGTTCTTTGCACTAACTTGTCAAACAAGGTTCTTGCTTTGGAAGCCTCCAAGGATGCTCAGGCTGCAGAAATTATTAACTTAAAGGCAAGAATCAAGAAGATGGAAAAGAAGAGTCACCCAGTAATCTCACACCATAAGGCATGGTTAATGAGTGTGTCTAGGTTATCTAAGAAGAGAAAGTTGGGAAGGAAGGAGTCTGTATCCAAACAGGGGAGGAAAAATGCCAAACTTGGACCAACTTTGGATGACAGTACATTTGATAATCTTGATGCTAATCATGGTATGGACTATATGGACACAGAGGAACTAGTGAATGAGGGGAGGCTAAGTAAAGAGACTAAGGAGTTAAATGTGACACATGATACAAAAGTCTTAGAAAAAGGTGGAAGCAATGAAGAAACAGTTAGTACTGGTGTACCAGAAGTTAGTAGTGCTACTCCAATTACTCCTCCTACTACAACAAGTGTGTTTGAAGATGAAGATATCTTTCTTGCTGATGCTCTAGAAATGCTGAGTGACAAGACAAAGCTGAAAGGAGTGGCTATTAAAGAAGTTAAAGAATCTGATAGGCCTAAAAGATCTATCTTAACATTGAAGCCACTTCCATCAATAGACCCTAAAGACAAAGGTAAATGGGTTTTGAAAGAATCACCAGTAAAGAAAGTTAAGAGAAGTGATTTGGATGCTGCTCAGATTGCTAAAGATGCTGAAGTAGCAAGACTAGTATATGAAGAGGAACTAGCAGAATTGGAAATGGAAAAGGAGGAAAGACAAAGACAAGAACAAGCATTCGTGGACTACATTGCAAATTTGTATGATGAAGTTCAAGCCAAGATAGATGCTAGTGAAGAGTTAGCTGCTAGACTACAAATGGAAGAAAGAGGGATGTATACAGTTGAAGAAAGATCAAGGTTGTTAGCTAAATATTTTGAAAATAGGAAGAAACAGCTTGCAGCAAAGAGATCAGCAGCTATGAGGAACAAACCTCCAACAATAACTCAACTGAAAAGCCTAATGATGACCTACCTTAAGCATACAGGCAGATATAAACATGCCCGGCTAAACAAAAAGACTCTTGAAGAGATTCAGGCCCTATACATCAAGGAACAAGAAAGAGCTGTAGACTTTGTGCCTATTGGGTCTGAGAAGGATGAAAGAATGATTGAGAAGATGAATAAGAAAATAGCTGGTGTAGATGAGGAGGAGGTTCTTGAAGAACCTGACAGTACTAAAGTTGAAGTCAAGCAAGAAGGAAATACAGAGAGTACCAGAAAAAGGCCAGGCAGAAGACTTAAGATGAAAGCTACAAAGAAGTCTAAAAGGCAAAAGACAAACCCTGATCTTGAAGTGGAAGAGCAACTAAAAGCTTTTTTGATGATAGTTCCTGATGAAGAAGGAGAAATTGATTATGAAGTTCTAGACATTAGGTATCCAATTGTTGACTGGGAGTCTAAATTTTATCATACTGATAGATATGGAAAACCTCATGACTATTATAGAGTTTTTAGAGCTGATGGAAGTTCAAGATATATCAAAACTTTCACTGAAATGGTTTTAAGGTTTGATAGATTGGACTTCATTGAGTTACATAGTCTAGTGATGAAGAGATTTAAAACATCAACTCCAGAAGGAATTGATCTAATTCTTTAGGGTAGTTTAAGGACTATGTTTGAGGCAAATGCAAAAGATGATCTTTGGAAGAACCAAGAGGAATGTATTCTTAAGAGTTGGAATTTCTATGATAACTATAGAGTTCATATCTTGGTTCTAGAAGATGGAACTGAGTTTTACATGCTAGCATAAAGAAGGTATCCACTTACAAAGGAAACTCTTGAGAGGATGTTGACTTTGAGATTGATAGCTGAATCTGAAAGTGAAGCTGTTTTTGATTTACTTAGATTCATTCAAAAGCAAATTGATGAATCTAGAAGCCATGATGGGAGTGAGAAGGATCTTTAAGTGTTGGTTTTATAACCACACAATAAATGGTCATCAGTTCACCATGTCTAACAGACATCAAAAACTGGCTAGTCTAGAGCAAACAACTTTTGGTAAAGACTTCTCAAATCTGTTAATGGCTGATAGTTTGCCAAAAACTATATGGTAATCAACTCACCATGCTTCACAGTAAAGAGTTGGCTAGTCCAAAGCAAACGGCTCTTGGTAAAGACATCTCAAATCCGTTGATAGTTGATAGTTTACTCAAAACTATATGGTTATCAATGCACCATGTTATTGCAATAAAGCATTGGCTATTCCAGAGCAAACGGCTACTGGTAAAGAAATATCAAATCCGTTTATGGCTGGTAGTTTGCCAAAAACTACAAAGCCAACTTAGTTGGTGTAGCTGTGTTGCTGAGTTGCTGAGATGCTATGATGGTGCCAAAGACTAGAAGCTAAAGAATTTCAAGTTTACAAAGTAACAAAAGAGTTCAAGTTCATCAAAAAGCAGATTAAAGAGTAGCAGTGTGTTTGGATACATCCTCCTAGTGTTCAAGAAGCTCAAACTGAAGAAACATGAAGGTTAACAAGTGAACATCATGTTTAGGGGAGGATTGTTGGGTTTCAGAAGTTTCTACAACTTAGTGCTGCTACTTATACAAGTTACTACTGCCAGTTCTACTTAGTGCTGCTGGTGAAGAATGCTAAAGATTCAAGAAAATAGACTAAGTAGTTAGTACTGTTAGTTATAAATAGTTAGTACTGCCAGTACATTGTTAGTACTGCCAGTATAGTTAGTGCTGTTAGTAGTAAGTTAGTACTGCTAGCATATAATAGTTAGTACTGTTAGGAGATATGCATGAGTTATTATAGGAATAGATATGCATTATCTCTTCACACGTTTTGTAAGCCCATTAGGGTTTTTTCCTAGGGAAAAAAGAACCCTACGACATTAAGTTAAGATACAAGTTTCACCAATACATAGTTAAGTAAATCTGTAACCTAAGCATATTAATTAGCAATCAACAGTCCTGTTTTATACATTGTTCTTCTTAGAATATAAGTTTAGTTTTCCGCATAAACTTATTGAATGTGAGAAATCACATATCTTTTAATATATCCCAAAAATGACCCTTAAAATGATCAAATTGTGCAAATTGTGCAAAATTATTCTCTATATTGCTTGTTTTTTTGTTTGTGAATGTGTAGGTAAACGGATAGTGCAAAATTACAAGAACACGGTGCAAAGCCGACAAACAACTAACAACCCCAGAACGGAAAGAGTGCAAAAGAGCCGAAAGATTGCTATCAATGGTGACATAGTTAATCCTTGGTCAACATTAGTCAATCACAAAAAGACAAAACCCTTGAAAATACCCAAAATATACCCTAATGTTCATCCAAAATCATCAAAAGCGCTCAAAAACCCCCTAACACAGTTATCTCCCTTTTTATTAAAGAGATAATGGGTCGATTATCTCTTATAACTAAAAACCTTTAAAAACCATTTCATCCGGGCCCAATCCTTTATTATTAAAACTCAGGCCCAAGTCAAACCCCCAAATCCGCGGGTCAAATAAAGATATAAAAAGAAAAGAAAAGAGTGGGAAATCCCGTTTTTACTGTTCATCTCCTTCTTCGTTTTACCCTGCATCAAAATCATGGGGTAAAATGCAATTGACAGCGTGGCTTTAAGATTCGAGTACCAAGTTATGAGTTGGCAGAGTAAAACGTCACCAAGGCCTCTCATTGGCCAAGACACCTCAAGGAGGACACACGTGGATGCAAGGAAACACACAAGAAAGGGAATTTTTACACTAAATCCTTTGCTAAAGAAGCACAAGTACTCTGACACACAGAATGCCACGCTGGTAATCCGTGTCCTCACTTTTTGACCAACGGTGAAAGATTGGAGCCAATGATTAGATGATTTGAAGGGACGAGATCAAGGGGAGCGTCTAACAACTTGAGAGCCTAGAAGCTTCTCTCTTAGCTATAAATAGCAAGCTTCCTCACACACAGGAGGAGAGTAGCGAGTTAGATAGATTTTTTATATCTTAGCTTATTAATTTAGCCTATGTAATTTTTCTTTAAAACTGTTTTAGCTTAATGTTTTCTTAATGTAATTTCAATTTTCAGTATTGTAATCATCTCTTTCATCAATATAATTCAAGTTTTTCTTAATATGCATTTTACTCCTTCACAAACTCACTTTCATACAAAACATTGATTAATAAGCTGTAACTGTTTCATAAGCTCCTTATAAGCTAATCTCAAGCTCATCTAAGTCTCTAAGCTTAGATTGAACTCAAATTGATCACTAAGTTACTCACACATTTAAAAACAGTTTAATACCTATGCTATGGATGGATTTGGTTGCTTTGGATGATAAGCTTACCCTGGAAGAGCTTATGGGACTTAACTAGCTTATTCTTGTGATAAGCTAGAGCTTGTTGATAGCTCACTTGAGCTTAATCTTAGCCTTGTTTAGAGCAAAGGCTCTTGTAAGTTTTTCAATTTTCCTTTTAAAAGCATTACTTTACATTCCAGCTTATAGTTGCTTATTACCTGCTTATTTTTGTTGTTATTAGCTTGTCTTTGTTTATATTTAATTATCAATGCTTAAATATGTTCTTTAGTTAGTTTAGAACTTAGTTTTCATTTATTCTTTTTATAAATCTGTCAAAAAAAATATAGCATAATTGTTAGTTTATTGATTCTTGCGTTATTGCTTATCTGGATTTTGTTCATTTTGTCTGCTTTTAGCTCTATAGTATTTGGTATCTTAGTTTGGAGCTCTTATTTGCATTTTCATAAGCTTAAATGGATTTGACTGTGTTTAAAGGGGTGTTTGGCATAGCAGTACTAACTAAGAGTTAGTACTGCTTGTGACATCTTTGTTTCTTAAAACTGAATTTGAAGATCATTTTTAGGCTTACAAGTTTGGATTCTAGGTAGTTTGTTAAGATTGATAAAGTTTTCTAGTTTGCTATATTTGAACCTGTGATCATTAAGGCTGTCATAGTAGCATTTTTAGCTTAAGTCTGTTCTAGCTATTATTATTGCTCTATTTGCCTTTGCTTTAGTGTTTAAATGAAAGTTTGAAACAAATCATAGTACCTGCATCATTTAGTTCTATGTCTTGGTGTAAAATGTCTATCAGCAATAGAAAACAGCCAAAAGGTCTTTTTCTAGCTTAAATCCAAGTTAGTTAGAGTTTAAGTTAGTTTTTAAAAATAGGAGCATAAGTAGATTATAAGCTATATTAGATAGATTAGGGCTTATTTCAACTTTATTAGCTTATTAGAGTATCTGTTTTTAAGCCTGCATTTAGTGATTTTGTCCATTTTATAAAAAACACCACATACGATATAAATCATTGTATTGACCTTTTTTCATTTAGCTTTTTCTTGCTTATATAGAATTCCTGTCCTTAGCCTGCATTGGTGGTTTTGAGTTTTGGCCATTTGTGCAAACTGCATCAGATAGGGAAAATAGACAAACAACCAGTTTTAGGATTAGATTTTATAGGTTAAAAGTTGTTATTAGGATTTAATATTTAGAGCACAAGTAGTTTTTAGTTCACTCTCTGTCTACTTTAGATTATTTTCTCTTAAAAAGGTAATTAAGCTATCTGTTTTTGAGCCCAAAATAAGCATTTTGTCTTTTCAAGTCAGTATGCTTAAAGAAAAATAGCTAATTTCAGTATGCTTAAAGTAAAATAGCTAATTTCAAATAGCTTTTTCTTGTTCATTTGATTTTCAAACTATGTTTCAAAAGCTGTTTTATGAACTTTGTAAGGTATACTTTAAGTTTGAATAAACCAAAAGACCATAAGGATCTTTTAGCTTATTGGAAAATAAGCTCAAAGTTCCCCTTAAGGACTGTTTGGTTTTTAGTTTTTCACTAAGAGCTTATTTGTGATCCTTTGCTTATAGCTTGCTTATTTCTAGTTCTCATTCGCTTATTAGATTAGTTTAGTTTAGTTTAGCTTAATTTGCTTAGATCTTAGCTTATTTTAGCTTATTTGTTTCCTTTAGTTTGTTAAAATAAAAGCCAAAAAGAGTTAAGTAGTTTCTAGCTTATTTCTTTTTATGATTTGCTTATTTCTTTTCATATTAGCTTATTAGGCTAGGTCTAGTTTAGAAGTTGCTTATTTTGCTAGGTCACAACTTATTTTAGCCTCTTAGTTGTTAAAGTTTTCATAAAAGTTCAAAAAGAAGTTTTATACAAACTGTCTGTTTTCAGCTTATTTTCCAGCTTATTTAGTGCTTTTCAAAAATAGTTGTTTTTATTAAAATTGCTTAATTTCAGCTTTTCTATAAGTTTGCTTTTTAAAGTTTTTCTAAAAATAAAAAAAAGGAAGATGGAAGTCGGGGGTGAGCAAGGCTCGAACCCCCGACCTCAACATCCTCACCTTTTATAACACAACACACAACACACTCAACCAACGCGCCCTGGGGACTTTTTCATTATATCTTTGCAAAATTAATTTCTTATATACATTTTAGCTCTTTTAGTGTTATAAGCTGTTTTTGCTTATTACACAGCTTATTCGATAAGCTGTGTTTCCAAGCTTATTTTTCCTAGATTCCTCATTGTTCAAGCTATTTTTCGTAATTTTTTCAGAATTTTTATAAATAGTTTAGTATTTTTAATCATTTAATTTTGTTAAAATCGTTTTTAATTCATAAAAAAATATAAAAAAGTCAAAAAAATATAATTCTTTTTTAGAAAATTTTCTTTTATCATATAGTTTCTAGGAAAATTAGTTTCGCTTCCGTAGGGTTTAAATTGCAAAATTTCATTTTTTAAAGAACGGGATTCATTCCCGTTCACGTTTTTAGTGATTTTAAGCTCAATTCAACTCCGTTTTTGTCCTAGTTTTCTTTAATCTTACTTTTTAGTCAATTAGGGTTAGTTAAAAGTAAAAAATTCATTTTAGGTTTATTTTTGAAAATTTAGGGTTTTTAGGTCCCGTTTGGATTCCCGTTTTGCGTTTTTAGTTAAAGTTTAATTTCCCGTTATTAAAGTTAGGTTTAATTGTCCCTTAATTTGCTCACTTTTAGGATTTTAGAAAACAAATCATCTTCGAACCAATTCAAATCATTGTCCAAATAACAAACGTGGTCTCAATTTCATAAATCTTTGGGAAAACGACCCGGTAATCACTTACCGGTTAAAACGTGTGGTATTTTTGTAAGATTTTTCCTACTACCTTTGTCCTCAAGGGTAGTTTTGGAATTTTCTATACTTTAGATATTATTACGTATATAATTGACCACCAATCAATTTTTGGCGCCGCTGCCGGGGATTTGTGATTAAGATTCCTTCGTTTGCAGTTTGTTGATCGTGATTTGGAGAACCTTTCGTCTTCGAAAGTTACGCTTTTAAGAAAATCAAAAATAAAAAAATAAAAAAGTAAAAAATATTTTTCTTTTCTTTTTAGTATAAGTAGAAGATTAATAAATAAGAAAAATACAAAAATATTTGCTCTTCCGGATTTTTTGATTTTTCTTGCGAATATAAGAAATAAATTTTTCTAACCAAGTTGGTAAAAGAACACCAACAAATAATACTTTCAATTGAAGTATTATCCATCAATAAGGTCCTGAACCTAAGATTAAAAAAATTACCGTCTTGTGTCACTTACGAAAAAGGCGCACCTCTTTTGTAAAATTTATTTTACTTAAGATAGTTACCCTAAGTATGTTGATTATTCGGTAAACAAAAATATTTTCTTTTTTCTTTTCTTTTATCATTTTTGTTTGTTTAGTGTATGCGCACTAGAAATTCTAATTTTCCAATAATTCAAACGTAACCATTCCGATACGTCGAAATAAAGGACGTGCTCCAAACGTAGTCGAACCCGAGCTTCGTACTATCGTTACACCAATGGCGGAACGTACAATGGAAGAGCTACTCCGTGCACCCACGGAAGGGTGCGGAGAAGCTATCGTTTTACCGGAAATTAATGCGGATCATTTTGAGATTAAAATGAATCTGTTACAATTGGTTCAAGCGAACCCGTTTCACGGTTTAGAGAACGAAAATCCTCATGCTCATAATAATAGTTTCAAAAGGATTACCTCGACTCTACGATTTAGGAATGTGCCAAACGATGTGATTAAGCAAATGATGTTTCCATATTCACTCGAGGGGGCTGCTAAAACCTGGTACGAGAAAGAACCTCCTAAACCAATCTTGACTTGGGAGGATCTCGTTACCAAATTCGTGAATCAATTTTTCCATCCCTCGAAAATGACTCACTTAAAGAATAAAATCTCTCGATTTACCCAAAAATTCGATGAGTCTTTTAGTGAAGCGTGGGAACGATTTAAGGAAATGCTTAGAGCTTGTCCCCGCCATGGATTTATGGAGTTAACCAAAGTTGATACCTTTTATAATGGTTTAAACGACAACGATCAAGACTCCTTAAATGCCACGGCAGGTGGAAATCTTTTGAGTAAGACTACTAGAGAGGCTTTGAATATAATTGAAAACAAATCAAAAGTGCGTTATTCAAGAAACAAACCAAATGCTTCTAGGATGAATACGACTTCTAGGGAGAGTGATAGTAAAACGGATGAAAGAATTGATAAGCCTGCGGATCAACTTTCTAAGAAAGTTGTCACTCCCGCTCCAATCAAAGCGGTTGAGGAAACTTGCGTTACTTGTGGTGGTGCCCATTCTTGGTATAATTGTCCGACTACCGATAACAATCAGGCTAGTGTTTGTGCGACCACGGGTACTTACAATCAAGTTAACCCTCCGAACCGTGTTAGTAATCAAATGGCACCACCAGGTTTTGCTCCGGTGCAAAACAATGGTCAAAATAGGTTTAATCAAAATCAAGGTCAAGGGAATAATTTTAATCGGGGAAATAATTTTCATGGAAATCAAGGTTTTCAAGCTCAAAATAATCATGCTCCGAATTTTCAAAACCAAGGATTTCAAAACCAACCTTTTCAAGTGCCTAATAATCAAGTTCAACAAGAGATTTCAAATGATTTTTCGAGTTACAAGAGAAATAACGATCAAATGTTGAGAAACATGCAAAATCAAATCAACTCGTTGAAAGGAGACCTTAAGAATGAAATTCAAAACACGATAAAATCTCAACAAGCCGTCATGATGAATCAACAAACTACCTTTCAAAATAATTTGCAAAACATGATATGTGGATTGTTTTAAAACCAAGCCTCAACTTCGGGTACTCTTCCGAGTAATACCATTCCAAACCCGAAGGGTGAGATGAAAGTGATCACTACTCGAAGTGGTGTTGCTTACGAGGGACCCTCGATTCCTACTAATCCTTCTCCTAAAAAGGTAGTGGAACGAGAAACCGAGGAGACAACGGATAAGGAGCAATCTAATTTCCAAGGAAGTACCGCTCAAATCCCACCTCCGGTTATCCCCATTTCTATTCCGGAACCCGATGTTCCGAAGACTTTGCCTAAAACCACTCCCATTCCAATTCCGAAACCCGATGTTCCGAAGAGTTTACCTTAGCCACATATTTCATATCCTTCTCGACTTAATCAAGAAAAGTCTCGTGACAAAGCTTCTAATCAAAAAGAGAAGATTTTTCAAATGTTTCAAGATTTACGTTTTGATGCCAAGATTTGCTCCTACGATTAAGAGTTTGCTCATGAATAAGGAAAAGTTGCTTGAGTTAGCTAAGATACCGTTGAACGAGAATTGCTCAGTGATGCTACTCAAAAAGCTTCCCGAAAAGCTTGGAGATCCCGACAAGTTTCTTATTCCATGTAATTTCCCAGGAATGGATGTATGTCACGCCTTGGCCAATCTTGGTACGAGCATAAATATTATGACACTCTCTATTTGGAAAAATCTTTCTTTACCTGATCTTACACCAACTCTAATGACTTTAGAGTTAGCGGACCGATCGATTACTCGTCCTAAAGGAGTCGCCGAAGATATTTTTGTCAAAGTTAGGAATTTCCATTTTCCTACCGACTTTGTTGTTGTTGATTTTGAAGCCGATCCTCGAGTTCCTCTCATACTTGGGAGATCCTTTTTAAGAACCAGCCGTGCTTTAATTGATGTGTACGAATGAGAACTTGTTTTAAGGGACGGAAATGAACAAATTACTTTTCATGCTGATGGCACGTCAAAACATCCTCAAAAGAATATAAACGAGTCCATTAAAATGGTTAATGACACATGCAAGGATAGTTTTAAAAGGTTTACCGACAAACCTGCTCCAGTTTGCTCAACTCCACCGGAAAAAGACAATAATGAAGAGGAAAAACAAGAAGCAAAGATTATCAAAGAGCCGACAGTTAAACGTAGAACTCGTTTTACGGAATGTTTGAAGAATTTTAAAGTTATTCACAAGGAGAACCTTTTTCATTCAAAAACACCTCAAATTTCTTTGATTTGTGCAATCACATCCATCCTACCATCCATGGAGCCATAGGATTCTCTCATAATGGGGGACGAACACCTTAGCACTTTCCACGTTGAGGAAATTGTCCCAATACTAAGAGAATCCGAGGATATATCCGGGAGTGATAGTGAGAACGTTTTACCTTCGTATGATGATTTCTTTTCCATCAACGGTCCACGTGATGATTCCGTGATTTTTTCTAACCCTCTTTTCGAATTTAACGACGAATATGTCTCTAGTGACGTAAACCTTTTTTTGATAAGATGTTAGAGGACATCGAGTGCAAAGATTCTTATGATTCCAACCTTGATAAGTCGACTTTCCTAGTCACACTTCTTTCCGATTCTAATGAGGATGAGTGTCTCGTTCTTGGAGATGACATTAAGTTTCTACTTCACCATGATCCGTCTACTCCTATGAAAAGCATTGCTTCCATTCTCGAGGAATTCATCGATGAACAACCTCTCGAAGAGAATGATGATTTATTTGATTTGGAATGTAAAACGAATGATTGGAAGAAGATTTTGTACGATGCTCCAATTAATGAGCCTGGGTGTTTCAATCTAGGATGCAATATTGATGAACCACAACACTTCAAGAATGAATCCGACCATGATACTTTGATAACTTTTTCTCCCAAGAGTGATCCTCTTCATCATGAATTCGCCGGTAAAATCATAACACTTCCTTCAAGAATTGCTAGAGAGCATGAGGAATATCTTAATCATATGATGTTGCTATGTGGTAAGTCATCTTCCTTCGATTAACGAGTCTCTTCCCACATCTCCTATCCCCATTGAGGATAGTGACCCCGTTCAAGAAGAGATCGATATATTTACCGGTTCGGATGGTCTAATGCCACCGGGCATTGAGAACGATGATTATGACTCGGAAGAGATATTCGTTTTCTTGAAGAATTGCCCAACAATAATCTCATTCCCCTTCCCGAACATGAGT
>BQNB010115310.1:0-21585 GCA_026074375.1 Tanacetum coccineum
TGTCCTTTCTTAAAGATAGATTTTCGGTCAGGTTATCATCAGCTACGAGTGCATGAGGATGTCATTCCAAAGATCGCATCTCGAATGAGATACGGACATTTCGAGTCTATGAATATGCCTTTTGGGTTAACCAATGCACCAACGGTTTTCTTGGACTTAATGAACCAGGTTTGCAAACCGTACTTAGGTAGGTTGTCATCGTATTCATTGATGACATTCTGGCCTACTCAAAGTCGAAAGAGGAACATGAAGTTCATTTGAAGTTAGTGTTAGAGTCACTGAGGAAGGAGAAGATGTATGCTAAGTTTTCTAAGTGTGAGTTTTGGTTGGAAGAAATGCATTTTCTTGGTCACGTGGCCAACCATACGTATTCACGTGGACACGAGTAAGAGTGAGGCAGTGAGGAATTGGATGATTATTCTTACGATTGGCAGGTTAGTACCGATGTACATCGCAATTTTTTTAAGATTGTTGAACCCCCTTACTTCCCTAACTGAGAGGAATCAGAAGTATGAGTGGAGCGTATAACAAGAAGAGGCTTTTCAAACTTTGAAGAATGATTGTGTCATACTCCGATAAACCGAATGTAGTGAGTGATGCGTTGAGTAGAAAGAAGAGAGTGAAATCAAGACAAGTAAGAGGAATGATACTAGCAGCCCAAAGTGAGGTGTTCAAGCAAGAGAACGTACTCACAGAAAGGCTACATGGTTTAGATCAACAAATGGAAAGAAAAGGAGACGAGAGTTTGTACTTTATGGATCGAATTTGGGTTCTATTGGTAGGAAGTGTAATGGATGAGGCCCATGCATCAAGATACTTGGTACATCTGGGAGCGGATAAGACGTACTATAATCTAGGAGACATGTATTGGTAGCCACGTGTAGAAAATTATATAGCTACCTATGTTAGCAATTATCGGATTTGTTTAAGAGGTGAAGGTTGCAATGTCAAAGACATTTGGCTTGCTGCAACAGCCTGAGATACTTGAGTGAAAATGAGATAGAATCACCATGGATTTTATCACTAAATTTCCAAGGTCAAAGTAGTGAGTATGATGTGATTTGGGTGATGGTCGATTGACTAACCAAGTTAGCTTATTTTCTAGCTATACAAGAAGATTTCAAGATGTGAAGTTGGCAAGGATTTATATTGATGAGATAATAGCAAGGAATGGAATTCTGGTGACGATAAATTCAGATCGAGATGGATGATTTACCTCATGGTTTTGGCAGACGCTGTAGAAAGTGTTAGAGACGCGATTGGATTTGAGTACTGCTTAGCATCGTCAAGCGGATGTATTGTCGATTTTGGTGGTAGTTATCATTTGAGCATTCAGTGTGCTCCGTTTAAAGTTTTGTATAGAAGGAAATGTAGGTCACTTGTGTTATGGGCAGAGATTGGAGAGGGTAGTTTGGTGGACCTGAGTTAGTATTAGAGACGACAGATAAGGTGGTATTGATAAAGAAAAAGCTCAAAGCGGTGAGAAATCGTCAAAAGAGCTATGCAGATAAAAGATGTAAACCGTTAGAGTTTGAGGTGGGTGATCAGGTGTTATTAAAGGTGTCGCCATGGAAGTGCATAATGCGTTTTGGAAAGAAGGTTAAGTTAGCACCGAGATATGTAGGACCGTTTGAGATCCTTGAAATGATTGGTCTTGTAGCTTATAGGTTGAGGTTACATGAGGAGTTAAATAGCGTACATGACACCTTTCATGTGTCAAATCTGAAGAAGTGTCTGGCGGATTCAAATTTGCATGTGCCATTGGATGAGATCAAGGTCGACAAGACACATCGTTTTGTCGAGGAACCTGTAGAAATTATGGATCGAGAAATTAAGAAGTTAAAACGTAGGAAAATAGCGCTTGTGAAAGTTAAGTGGAATTCGAAATGTGGTCCTGAGTTTACTTAGGAACACGAAGACCAGATGAGGATTAAGTATCCACAGTTGTTCATAGACCGAGTTGTTGAACCTGCTAGTTAAATCTCAAGACGAGATTTCCTCAAGGAGGGGATACTGTAACAACCGCGATTTAATCAGGTTAGTGATACCTTTAGAAATGGATAAGAGTTTATTTTGTGTGATTCTTTGTGTGCTATGTGTATAAATGTGTGTTAAGTGGATAGGTGTATGATATCGTTTTTGAGGTGTATGATCATCTCATTTTGAGTGTGTTTGTGTTTAGTGATAAATATTCCATTTGTTCACGAATAGTGATAATGGAAAAGTAATGACGTATAACATGCATTGCTACGTCAATAGTTGGATAAGTTTGTGTTAAGCGTTTAGGGGAAATGTATTATGACGGAAATAAGTTAAGTGAGTGAAATATGGAAGTTTGTAGCAAACTTTCTAAATATAGAAAGTGAAATGTAAAATGAAAAGTTATATTTTAGTTTATGGTTAGCTAAGTTCGCGTTTATGTAAAAAGTTTACCACAAATTAGCTCTTAGGTTTTTATTGAAAATTAAGGTAATAGAAAGATAATTAGTTAATTAATAATAAATAAAAAGAAAATACTGAATTGAAGGGGTTGTTAAGACGGTTTTAGAAGAAAGAAAAAAATGGGAATATAAAGTTTCAGTACAATGTTAAGGATTCCGCATCAGTATAAATACTAAATTAATAAAACCCTAAATCACTTTTTCTCTCCCCTCTCCCTTGTGATCGCCAAAACCCTCAAGCAAGAAAAAAAAGATTTTTTTTAGCAAGAACAAGTTGATGATTTAGTGTTTCAAGAATCAAGGTTTAAGTATGTATCAATTAAGCTTTTGTTTAATCTTTCTTTAAAACATGTAACAATAAATATGATGGATCATTATGGTTTTAAAAACTTATGTAATTAAGGGTGTTTTAATCATGCTAGAGTGTTTAAGATTTAATTAGGATCGTATTGATTTAAATGGTTAGGGTTAGATCGCTTTAATTCAAGAATTAAAGTTGAGCAGAATTTAGGGTTGTGTTCAACTGATGATATCTAGATGTTTAAAATGTGTTTTGATATGATTCTAGTGCCTAAATTGTAGTTAAAAGAGTCTATTTTTCAAAACGTCTGGCCTCGATTGATTTGGAGTTTTGAAAGTTGGTTAAATATTAGTTGCGAGAAAAGTTGTCAAAACAGTAAATACGAGTCAGAATTTGTTCATGTTTAGGAGGGTTAATAAAAAAAAAACCCCCCCTAAAAATAAAAAAAAAAAACTTAAAGTAATAATTAAGGTTAGCAATCTACAAGTAGATTAAGTTCTATTGTATATAAAGATACCCCTAGAAGTTTTGATTCTAATTTTTTTGTCTATTGTATGGTGGTAGGCCATACATTGCGTAGGTGCAATCAGATCCGAATTGGGACAGTTTTGAAGTTGGATTTTATTTGGGATAGTTGCACATGTAATGAGTAATTGGGAATCACAAGGTAGTTAGTAAACTCATAAATGAACTTAGATGATTTTTGGTATAATTTATGAAGGTCAGCAAGTAAGGGTTTTAAGTTAGTAAAGACACACTAAAATTCTGCATTTTTGAACAAATTGTAGTTAACTAGTGTAATGAGTTAATGAAGTGGTTAAGGTTGGGCATGGTGTCGGGGTGACCCATGATGGTTAATCACACCCTTAGACATCCATCATATGTGTGTTACATGGACTAGAGCTTTTAGCTTGGTCGCGTGTAACCGTGTTTATTTATTTGTATAGTTGCGTGATAGGAATTGGAAGCTGCATTTTGAGCATTCAGGTGAGTTACATAGTCCCACTTTTTATTGTGTTTTAAACTTGGGATGGAAATGATGCAAGTGTTGAAATGAGTTTTGAATTCCTGTGATTATGTGTTAGTGTAAATGCATGGACTATTATGTGACTGATATGCGTTATGTGCTACATGTTATGTGATGTGATATTGAATTGTTGCCTAGTCAGGAGGAATACTTGCAAGTATCTATGGCCTGAGCTAGAGGGAAAGAGATTTAGTATAATCCAAGAACAATTGAGTTTGTCTACTTGGTGTTTGAGTGTTTGATTAAATTGAATTACATGTTAGCTTGTATGTTAGTTAGCATAATTGTCATGGAAGCGTGTTGTTTTTATAATTGCAGGAATTGGTTAAATTGTTTTGGCAATGGATTGATTGTGTGTGTCTGAAAACCTATGTTTATCACCAACCATTGTGTTGACGTATAAGCATCATTTTCAGGTATTCAGCAGGATGAGGTTAAAGTTAGGAAAAGTGCCTAAATGGACCGTAGGCAGCTGGCGAAGTTTAGTTATCTAGATTTCGTTATTTGTTTTGGATGATAAATGTTGATTGTTTTGCTTTGTTAGGATGTATGAATGTTTGCATGTCATGACATTGGCATGAACTGCCTTTATTTCAATGTTAGACACCTTTTGGATTTTGGTTGATGTGTTTGGGTATTTTCATGAAATTGCGTGTCTATACCTTGTAATTTGTGCATGTTTTAGTTTCTCTTATAGACGCCAAAGTGTTGTGATGAATCCCTTTCTTGTCGCGCCTCGCGTTTCTGCCTTGGCGGGGTGTGACAACGTATTCAAGGAGTCGTGAAAACCTTAATGAACACAAAGGTAGATGAACCAAAATTGAGTGATATTTCCGTCGTACGAGATTTTATTGATGTGTTTCCGAAAGATTTGTTGATGACCACCACCACGACAAGTTGAGTTTCCAGTCGCGAAGTCTCCATATCGTCTAGCACCCTCGAAAATGCAAGAATTGTCTGAACAACATCGAGAGTTTCAAGACAAGGGTTTCATATGACCTAGTCATTTTTCGTGAGGAGCACATGTGTTATCCATGAAGAAGAAGGATGGTTCTTTTCGCATGTGTATTGATCAAAGGGAGTTGCACAAATTAACTATTAAAAACCGTTATCCACTCCCTAGGATTGATGACTTGTTTGATCAGTTACGAGGAGCGTGTCCTTTCTTAAAGATAGATTTTCGGTAAGGTTATCATCAGCTACGGGTGCATGAGGATGCCATTCCAAAGACCGCATTTTGAACGAGATACGGACATTTTGAGTTTACGGTTATGCCATTTGGGTTAACCAATGCACCAGCAGTCTTCATGGACTTGATGAACTGGGTGTGCAAACCGTACTTAGGTAGGTTTGTCATCGTATTCATTGATGACATTCTGGCCTACCCAAAGTCGAAGGAGGAATATGAAGTTCATTTAAAGTTAGTGTTGGAGTCACTGAGGAAGGAGAAGTTGTATGCTAAGTTTTCTAAGTGTGAGTTTTTGTTGGAAGAAGTGCATTTTCTTGGTTACGTGGTAAACCAACGTACTCACGTGGACCCGAGTAAGAGTGAGGCAGTGAGGAATTGGATGATTATTCTTAGGATTGACAGGTTACTACCGACATTCATCGCGAATTTTTTTAAAGATTATTGAACCCCCTTGCTTCCCTAACTGAGAGGAATCAGATGTATGAGTGGAGTGTAGAACAAGAAGAGGCTTTTTAGACTTTGAAGAATGATTTATGTGATACTCCGATAAAGCGAATGCAGTGGGTGGTGCGTTGAGTAGAATGGAGAGAGTGAAATCAAGACGAGTAAGAGGAATGATACTGGCAGCCCAAAGTGAAGCGTTCAGCAAGAGAACGTACTCGCAAAAAAGCTACGTGGTTTAGATCAACAGATGGAAAAAAAAAGAGACAAAAGTTTATACTTTATGGATTGAATTTGTGTTCTATTGGTAGGAAGTGTAATGGATGAGGCCCATGCATCAAGATACTTGGTACATCCGGGAGCGGATAAGACGTACTATAACCTTGGAGACGTGTATTGGTAGCCACATGTAGAAAAGGATATAGCTACCTATGTTAGCAATTGTCGGATTTGTTTAAGAGGTGAAGGCTGCAATGTCAAAGACTTTTGGCTTGCTGCAACAGCCTGAGATACTTGAGTGAAAATGAGATAGAATCACCATGGATTTTATCACTAAATTTCCAAGGTCAAAGTAGTGAGTATGGGTGATGGTCGATAGACTGACCAAGTTAGCTTATTTTCTAGCTATACAAGAAGATTTCAAGATGTGAAGTTGGCAAGGATTTATATTGATGAGATAATAGCAAGGAATGGAATTCTGGTGACGATCAACTCAGATTGAGATGGATGATTTACCTTGTGGTTTTGGCAGACGCTGCAGAAAGTGTTAGAGACGCGATTGGATTTGAGTACTGCTTAGCATCCTCAAGCGGATGGACAAAGTAAACGTATGATTCATACTTTGGAAGATATAATGAGGGCATGTGTTACCGATTTTGGTGGTAGTTATTATTCGAGCATTCGGTGTGCTCTGTTTGAGGCCTTGTATGGTAGGAAGTGTAGGTCGTCTATGTAATGGACAGAGATTGGAGAGGGCAGTTTGATTAGACCTGAGTTAGTACTAGAGATGACAGATAAGGTGGTATTGATAAAGGAAAAGCTCAAAGCGGCGAGAGATCGTCAAAAGAGCTATGCGGATAAGAGACGTAAACCGTTAGAGTTTGAGGTGGGTGATCGAGTATTATTAAAGGTGTCACCTTGGCAGGACGTAGTGCGTTTTGGAAAAAGGGTAAGTTAGCACCAAGATATGTAGGACCGTTTGAGATCCTTAAAAGGATTGGCCTTGTAGATTATAGGTTGAGGTTACCTGAGGAGTTGAGTGGTGTGCATGACACCTTTCATGTGTCAAACCTGAAGAAGTGTCTGGCAGATGCTAATTTACATGTGCTATTGGATGAGATAAAGGTTGACAAGACACTTCATTTTGTCGAGGAACCTGTAGAGATTATGGATCGAGAAATTAAGAAGTTAAAGCGTAAGAAGAATGCACTAGTGAAAGTTAGATGGAATTCGAAATGTGGTCCTGAGTTTACTTGGGAAGACGAAGATCAGATGAGGATTAAGTATCCACAATTGTTCGTGGACTGAGTTCGTCAAAAGAGCTATACGAATAAGAGACGCATCAAACTGTTAGAGTTTGAGGATGGGGGGACGAGGTATTATCAAGGGTTTTTCTGCGCCTTGGAGGGCGTAGTGCGTTTTTGATAAGAAAGGGGTAAAAGTTAAGCATTCGAGGTCTGTCAGGATACGATCGTTTGAGATCCTTGAAAGGATAGGCCCTGTAGATTATCGGTTAAGATTGCCTAAGGAATTGAGTAGTGTGCATGAGACATTCCACGTGTCAAATTTGAAGAAGTGGTTGGCGGATGCTAATCTGCATGTGCCATTGGATGAAATCAAGATCGAAAACACTCTTCGTTTTGTTGACGAACTCGTAGAGATTATAGATCGTGAGGTTAGGAGTTTGAAGCGTAGTAAGATATCGCTTGTGAAAGTTAGATGGAATTCGAAACGTGGCCCTGAGTTTACTCAAGAACACGAAAGACTAGAATGAGGTTAAGGGTATCCACAGTTTTTGTGGACCAAATTGTTGAGCGTGTTAGTTAATCTCGGGACGTGATTTCCTCAAGGTTGGGGATACTGTGACATCCGTGATTTAATCAGGCTAGTGATACCTTCAGAAATGGCAAAGAGTTCATTTTGTGTGATTTCTTGTGTGCTGTGTGTGTATATATGTGTGGCTATGTGGTTGTAAAAGGTACTATGATATCATATTTTGATGGTGTAAAGGTCATCTCATTTTGAGTGCCTTTTGTGTTTGGTGATGAGTATTCCTTTAGTTCACGTATAGTTGATAATGGAAAGGGAATGCGTATTGCATGCAAAGACTCTACGTTAATAGTTGGTTGATTTGGTGTTAAGCATTTATGAGAAACGTTAATACCGTCTGGAAATACGTGATAGGTGAGTGAAATTTGGATATTTACAGTAGTCTTTCTAAATATAGAAGTGAATGTAAAAATGAAAAGTTATTTTAGAAGTTTAGTATAGTAGAGTGTATGTAAAAAAAGGTTTTACCAAATTAGCTTAGTTTTTATGAAAAACCATAAAGGTAAATAAAGGTATTAGTTAATAATAATTAAATAAAAAATAAAAAAATAGGTATTATGGGGGGCACGGTCTGATTGGGGTTTAGGATAAGGATTTGGAGACCTAAACCTTGTCAAACTCTAAGACTTAAGGGATAAGGATACTTAGGGTATATATACCAATAAACCTAGCTCATAATTCTTTTCCCCATCTCTTGGTGCCTGCGATTTCAAGCCCTCAAAACCCAAGGAGTGCTGAAATTGGTGTTTGATCCAAGAACATTCAAGAATTCTTGTTTAGGTGCTTGCATTCAAGGTAAGTATGTTCACCTTAGAATAATTATGTATTCATGTATAATGATTTATGATGGATATAGGGTTTTACATTAAATACCTGATTGTTTAAAAATATATAACTTTAATGATGGTATGATGATTAGAGTTAGTTTAGGGTTATGATCATGCATGTTGCATGTTAGGGTTTACGTTAGAACATGATTTAGAGTTAAGCAGAATTTAGGTCTGTGTTCAACTGATGATATCTAGATGTTAGAAACGTGTTTTGATATGATTCAAGTGCCTAAATTGTAGTTCAAAGAGTCAAGTTTTCAAAAAGTCCAGCCTCGAATGATTTTGAGTTCTGGAAGTTGGTTAATCTAGTGGTTAACTGAAAATTGTGTCAAAACAGTGGATACGTGTCAGAAGAATTAGGTCATGTTAGGAGGGTAAAATCTAACTTAAAATGATAAGGTTAGCCAATCTACAGTGATTAGGTTCTATATGTATATAAAGAAACCCTAGAAGGATAGCTTCTGATTGTGTGTCTAAGTATGGTAATTAGGGCCATACATTTTAGTGTGCAATCAGATCCGAATTGGGACAGTTTTGAAGTTGGATTTTATTTGGGATAGTTGCACATGTAATGAGTACTTGGGAATCACAAGGTAGTTAGTAAACTCATAAATGAACTTAGGTGATTTTTGGTATAATTTATGAAGGTCAGCAAGTAAGGTTTTTAAGTTAGTAAAGATACACTAAAATTCTGCATTTTTGAATAAATTGTAGTTAACTAGTGTAATGTGTTAATGAGGTGGTTAAGGTTGGGCATGGTGTCGGGGTGACCCATGATGGTTAATCAAACCCTTAGACATCCATCATATGTGTGTTACATGGACTAGAGCTTTTAGCTTGGTCGCGTGTAACCGTGTTTATTTATTTGTATAGTTGCGTGATAGGAATTGGAAGCTGCGTTTTGAGCATTCAGGTGAGTTACATAGTCCCACTTTTTATTGCGTTTTAAACTTGGGATGGAAATGATGCAAGTGTTGAAATGAGTTTTAAATTGCTGTGATTATGTGTTAGTGTAAATGCATGGACTATTATGTGACTGATATGCGTTATGTGCTACATGTTATGTGATGTGATATTGAGATGTTGCCTAGTCAGGAGGATTACTTGCGGGTATCCATGGCCTGAGCTAGAGGGAAAGAGATTTGGTATGATCCAAGAGCGATTTAGGTCGTCTGCTTGGTGTTTGAGGGATCGAATGAGTACGCCTACTCAAGTGTTGGTTTGATTGATTGGATTGAATTGCATGTTAGCTTGTATGTTAGTTAGCATAATTGTCATGCAAAAGTATTGTTTTATAATCACAATAATTGGTTAAATTGTTTTGAAAAAAGATTAAATACGTGTGTCTGAAAACCTATGTTTCTCACCAACCGTTGGTTGATGTATAAGCATCATTTTTAGGTATTCAACTGGATGAGGTTAAAGTTAAGAAAAGTGGCTAGATGGACCGTAGGCAGCTGGCGAAGTTTAGTTATCTAGATTTCGTTATTTATTTTGGGCGATGAATGTTATTTGTTTTGCCCTGTTAGGATGTATGAATGTTTGTATGTCATGACGCTGACATGAACTGCCTTCATTTCAATGTCAGACGCCTTTTGGATGTTGTTGATGTGTTTGGGTATTTTCATGATACTGCGTGTCTATACCTTGTGTTTTATGCATGTTTTAGTTTCTCTATATAGACGACAATGTGTTGTGATGATTCCCTTTCTCGTCGCGCCTTACGTTTCCGCCTTGGCGGAGTGTGACATATTGGTATCAGAGCCAATGGTTATAGAGAAGTAGGTGGTTGAGCCTAGACTATAACCTAGGGGTCCTTCATGTAGATGCATTTACAGCTTAAGTGTTTGATGCTATAACTGCTATGCTTCCCCTCAATTTTTCCATAACTTATATATCTTATATTTTTTTAAGTTGTCATTTTAGTTATTTTGCCTACCATTATTTGATATGATATGTATTACTTTCTTAGTGACAAGGGTTTCATATGACCTAGTCATTTTCGTGAAGGAGCACATGTGTTGTTATCCATGAAGAAACTGAATGGGTTCTTTTCGCATGTTTAAGTGATCAAAAGGGAGTTGCACAAATTAACTATTAAAAACCCGTGTATCCACTCCTAGAATATGGATTGACTTGTTTGATCAGATAACGAGGAAGCGATGTCTTTCTAAAGGATAGATTTACGTAAGGTTATCATCAGCTACGATTGCAAGAGGATGCCATTATCCAAAAGACCACTACGCATTTCGAAACGAGATACGGGACATTTTGAGTTTACGTTATGCCATTTGAGGGTAACCATGGCACCAGCAGTCTTCATGGACTTGAGAGACCTGGTGTGTGCAAACCGTACTTCAAAGTAGGTTTGTCATACGTAATTTATTCGATGACATTTTGGCCTACCCAAAGTGATAGGAGCGGAATATAAGTTCAAGTAAAATGTTAGGTGTTTGGAGTCACAGAGGACGGAGAAGTGTATGCTAGTTTATCCTACTGTGAGTTTTTGTTGATACAGTGTCATTGCATCTGGAGTTACGTGGTAACCACCGTACTCACGTGGAACCGCGAGTAAGAGTGCAGGCAGAGAGGAATTGGAACTGATTTATCTTAGGATATTACGACAAGGTTACTAAACGAGACATTCATCGCGAATAATTTTTTTAAAGATCACATTGAACACCCTTAGCTTCCCAAACTGGAGATGGAGATCAGATGTATTAGTGGAGTGTAAACAAGAAGAGCTTTTAGACTACTGAAGAATGGTTTTATGGTGATACTCCGAAAAAGCGAATGCAGTGGGTTTGTGCGGTTGAGTAGAAGGAGAGAGTGAGGAAATCAAGAACGAGTAAGAGGAATGATACTTGGCATCAATACCAATGAAGCGATCAGCAAGAGAACGACTCGCAGAAAAAAAGCTACGTGGTGTTAGATCAACAGATGGAAAAAAAAAGTGAGACAAAAGTTTATACATTAATGGAGTTGAAATATGTGTTCAATTGGAGACAATGAACTTAATGGATGAGGCCCATGCATCAAGATACTTGGTACAATCCGGTGAAGAGGATAAGACGTAACTATAAACCTTGGAGACATGTATTGGAAGCCACATGTAGAAAAGGATATATCAACCTATGTTAGCAATTGTCCGATTTATTTAAGAGGAGAAAAGGCTGCAATGTCAAAGACCTTTTGGCTTGCATGAAAACAATAGCTGATATACTTGAGGTGAAAAAATGAGATGAACTCCACAACGATTTGTCACTAAATAACAAGGTTAAAGTAGGAGAATGATGAGATTTTGTTGATGGTCCACTAAAAACTGACCAAGTAGCACATTTCTAGCTATACCAATAAGATTCATAGATGTGAATTGCAAGGATTTATATTGATGATATAAAGCAAGAGAAAGGAATTCTAGTGACGATCGAACTATAGAAGTTGAGATGGATGATTTACCTCAGTGTGTTTTTGGCAGACGCTGCAGAAAGTGTTTACAGACGAGCGATGGATTTGATGTACAATACATAGCATCCTCAAGCGGATGGGACAATAGTGAATGTAAAATTCAGACTTTGGAAGACATAACTAGAGGCATGTGTATCAATTTTGGTAGTAGTTATCATTTGAGCATTCAGTGTGCTCCGTTTGAAGCTTGTAATAATAAACAGGAAATGCAGGGTACGCCGTGTTCCATGGGCAGAGAATTGGAGAAGTAGTTTGACTAGACATGAGTTAGTAACAAATAACCAATGAAGGTGGTATTGATAACAGGAAAAGCTCAAAGCGGTCGAGAGACCGTTAAAAGAGCTAAGCGATAAGAGACGGATAAACCGTTAGCAAATTGATGGAAGGTGATCGAGTTATTATAAGGGTTTCGCCTTGGAAGGGGCGAGTTGTATTTTTGACAAAGAAGGGAAAGTTGCACCAAGATATGTAGGGACCGTTTTTGAGAGTCCTTGAAAGGATTGAGGCCTTATAGCTAATAGGTATGAGGTTACCTAAGGAGTTGAAGTAGTATGCATGACACCATTCAACACACACAAACTCTTAAGAAGTGTGCTGGCGGACACTAGTATTTTAACTAATTTGTATGATGCCATTGGATGAGATTCCAAGTCCGACTGACACCTTTGTTTGTCGAGGAACCTGTAGAGAGAATATGGATCGAGAATTAAGAAGTTAAAACGAAGGAAAATAGCGCTGTGAAAGTTAGGTGGAATTCGAAAACGGAAAAAGCACTGGTCCTGAGTTTTCTTTGAACACGAAGACCATCTGAGGATTAAGTAACCACAGTTGTTATTTGGATCAAGTTGTTATCTTTGCTAGTAAAATCACGGGATGGTATTTCCTACCAATGAGGGGATACTGTTGACATCCATAGAATTAATCAGTTGGTGATACTGTTTAGAATGGTAAGAAGTCATTTTGTGTGATTTCTTGTGTTCATATGTGTTAAATATGTTATGCTAATGCTTGAATATGTGTATGATATCATTTTGGAGGTGAAATGATCATCTCATTTTAAGTGCGTTAGTGTTTGGTGATGAGTATTCCATTTCGTTCACGGTACTAGTGATAATGAAATGAATGGTGATTGCATTGGATGATTTATGATGAGCGTTTTATGGGAAACGTAATCACGTTGGTACACATAAGTGATTGTGAGTAAAATTGGATATATTACAAAGATCCTTTCTAAAATATAACATAAAGTGGAATGTGAAATGAAAAGTAATTTTTAGAAAGTTTTAGGTAAGTAGCAGATTATTAAAAAGGTTTCACCCAAATTAAGCTAGGTTTTTATGAAAACATAAGGTAATAAAGATAATTAGTTAATTAATAATTAAATAAATAAATAAATAAATAAATAGTCAGAAAAAGGGGGAGGGGGACGAACGGACCCTTAAAAAGGTAGGAAGGGATTAGGAGGCCTAAACTTTCCAAACTCTAAGACTTAAGGATAAGGATACTTAGGTAAAATACCAAGAACCTAGCTCATAAAATCTAATCACGTCTCTTTGGTGCCTGTGGTTTCAAGCCCCCAAAACCATAGGAGTGCCGAATTTGGTGTTGATCCAAGAACATTCAAGAATTGTTGTTTAGGTGCTAGCATTCAAGGTAAGTATGTTCATCTTAGCTAGTTTATGATATTCATGTAACATGATTTATGATGGATCTAGGGTTTACATAAAATACAGATTATATATGAACTTTAATGATGGTATGATGATTAGGGTTAGTTTGACAGTTATGATATATAGCATTTATAGTGTTAGTTGGTTTTGCGTTAAGAACATGATTTAGAGTTGGAGCGGAAATTTAGGGTCTTGTTGTTAACATGATATATCTAGGAAAGATAAATACGTGTTTTTTGATAATGATTCAAGGTGCCTAAATTGTAGTTCAAAGGTCTATTTTGTCAAAAGCTCCACGAGTCTCGAAATGATTTTGATTTTTGTAAATTGGTTAAAAGTTGTCAAAACAGTAAATAACGAGTCTCAAAATTGGTCAAGTTTTAGAGAGGGTAAAACCCAACATAAAATGGAATTAAGGATAGCCAATCCACATGAATTAAGGCACAATAAGTTAGTGATAAAGAAACCAAGAAGGATAGTCCTTCTGATTGTGTGACTAAGTTATGGAAATTAGGACACATTACATTTAGTGTGCAATCAGATCTAATTGGGACAGTTATTAAGTTTATTTTAATTAAGGATAGTTGCACTTGTAATGAGCAATTGTTAATCATAATGATAGTTAGTAGAACTCCAAAAAATGAACTTAGGTGGTTTTTGGTATACTTTATGGAGGTCAGCAAGTAAGGTTTTTAAGTTAGTAAAGATACACTAAAATTCTACATTTTGGAATAAATTGTAGTTACCTAGTGTAATGTGTTAATGAGTGAGGTTAATGTTAGAGCAATGGGCCGGCAGGGTTAGACCCATGAGGTTAATCAACCTTAGACATCCATCATATGTGTGTTGGGGTCATTGACTAGATCTTTTAGTTTAGTCCGCGTGTAACCGTGTTTATTTATTTGTATAGTTGCGTGAAAGGAATTGGAAGCTGCGTTTTGAGCATTCATGTGAGTTACATAGTCCCACTTTTTATTTCGTTTTAAACTTGGGATGAAAATGATGCACGTGATGAACTGAGTTTTGAATTGCTAATGATTATGTGTTTAAGAGAAAATTCATGGACAATTATGTGACTGATATGCGTTATGTGCTACATTAGTTTAATGAGAGTGATATTGATGTAAAGAACTGAAGTCAGGAGGTTTTAACTTAGCGGGTGAGTTCTATGTTCAGGGTTTTAGTGAAGGGCATAGTTGCCTAGTCAGGAAGGATACCATGTGGTGTATCTAGGCCTAACGCTAGAGGAAAGAGATTTGCGTGTAGTAGATCCTAAAGCGATGAGGTCTTCTGCTAGGTGTTTTGAATGATTGCATTGGAATGAAATGCATGTTACCATACGTTAGATAAGCAATAATTAGTCATGCGCATAAGTATTGTTCATTATATAATCACATAATTGGAATAAATTGTCTTTTGGGATCAATTGAATCTGTGTGTCCTGAACAACCTATGTTTCTCCTCCAACCATTGATGTTTGACGTATAAGCATCATTTTTCAATTTCAAGCTATTCAGACATGATGAGTATAAAGTTAGGAAAAGTGGTTAATGGACCGTAAGGCAGGCTGGCGGAAGTTTAGTCATCTAGATTTTCGTTTTTGTTTTAGATGATGAATGTTTAATTGGTTTTGCTTTGTTAGGATGTATGAATGTTTGCGATGTCATGACTTGGCATGAACCTGCCTTCAATTTCAATGTCAGACGCCTTTACTTTGTGATTTTGTTGATGTGTTAGGGTATTTTTCATGATACTGCGAGTCTATCCCTGTATCATAATGCATAGTTTTAGTTTCTCTAATAGATGTAAAGATGGTTGTGATGATTCCCTCTCTCGTGCGCGCCTCGCTTTCGCTCCCTATTAGGCGTGATAGTGAGGACACAAACGGTGATAATTCAAACATACCATTAGAATGATTATTTGATGTGAATCCAAAAATTGTCACCATGAATCATCAACCTGACAATCATTAAAAAGAGACGATGATGATAAATTATGGGAGAATTGAAAGCATGAGTGTTAATTGCGTCTATAAAACATATGACTCCTTGCAAGCAATATGAAGTAGACGATGATGAAGAATTAGGGGAGAGTGAAAAGTTATTGCCTTTAAAATAATCTTGAGTTAATAACAACTGCTGTTCAATAAAGTGTAACTGAATCTTTATAATAATACTCATGATAATAAATTACACATATGATTAATGTTATATTATATATACACACCAATAGAGTGATACCTAAGTGTATACATGTGTGACCCACATAGGCTCACGTGTTACCAGATGTATAAATATCCATATGACATGAGCATATCCCAACAAGTTCCTCTACCGGACAACATAAAACCCCTTACTCTGAAATGGCTATTCAAAAACAAGCACAATGAAGAAAACACTGTCATTAGAAACAAAACTCGTCTAGCTGTGAGAGGGTACCGTTAAGAGGAAGGAATAGATTTTGAAGAAATTCGCTCCGATTGCTAGGATGGAAGCTATGAGGATATTTTTGGCCTACGCTACACATTAATCGTTCATCGTGTATCAAATTGACATGAAAACTGCTTTCTTGCATGTGACATGAAAGGAAGATGTGTACGTGTGTCAACCTGAAGGTTTCATCAATGCTAATCATCCAAACCTTGTCTACAATCTAAAGAAGGCACTCTATGGGTTAAAGCAGGCATCGAGGGCATGGTACGACGAATTGTTAAAGTTTCTCCTACATAATCACTTCAACAAAGGAACCATTGATTCAACTTTGTTTATCAGACGCTTTGAAGACGACATCTTAGTTTTACAGGTCTACGTAGATGATATTATCATTGGTTCTACAAACCTTAGGTATACCTAATTATTTGCCGACCTTATGAAAAGCCACTTTGAAATGTCAATGATGGGGGGAATGACATTTTTTCTTGGTTTACAAGTTAACCAATCCCCCCATGGCATCTTCATAAACCAGTCCAACTACGTGCTAGAAATCTTGAAAAAGTATGGAATAGAAACTTTTGATCCTATTGGTACACCAATGGAGACCAAAAACAAGCATGATCATGACAAAAATGGGACTCCTGTCGATGCAATGAAATATCGAAGCATGATAGGTGCCCCTAATTAACTTACTATCAAGCAGACCGAAACATTGTCCATCCAACTTGTATAAGGCTCAGGTACCAAAAAAGGCTCATACAACCCCCGCACAGAAGCACCTCATGATGTAAATAGAATCTTCATTATCTCGTAGGAACCGTCACTATGGGTCCTACTCGTATACAATGACTCTGGTTTTAACTATTGACATTATGTCAAATTGCTGATCACAGAAGAGCGGGAGGTCAAGAACAGACTACCCTTCAGAGCACACTGGCGAACACATTCTAAAGGCGCAAAGCTGGAGTGAGCTGGTTCCTCGAAAAAAAGCCAAGACTGTATAAGCGCTATTCACCGCGAAAGCAGAAAAGTGATCTTTACCCGCAAATCTTTGGTGCCCAAGTTCTTATGGATTCTGACACAGTTAACGGATTATGCTTTCACTTTAACAAGGTCCCAAATCTAGAGAGTTGATTCAAGTCATACCCATCAGCCAGAGAAATCCTGCAACCCCATCCAACACTCCAGAACCAAACACATCGTAGTCCACTATCATTTCATTAAGGAACACATAGAAAAGGGTACGATTGAACTATATTTTGTCCAGACTGATTACCAATTGGCCGACATTTTCACCAAAGCCCTTCTAGTGGATAGGTTTAACTATTTGGTTTGTCGCCTTGGTATGCACCGTTTGTCTCCACAGGAGCTTGAACGTCTTGCAAAATCACAGTAATTCTTTGTATATATTTATCAGAAAAGCAAAATACAAAATTATAAAACCTATAAAAGCAAATACAAAATCGAAAAACTTTTAAAAATACCAAAAATAATCTTCTCTGACATGTCTCTTGTAAATTGATAATATTTACGTCCCTAGAAATGTCGTTTAATAATGACACGGGAATGTAAATAAAGTTCAAGCGAGGGTTTCTAAAATGTTTTACAACATGTCTTCTCTAAATTTTTGATGACTTCTGATTATTTCTGATCAGAACTCTGTTTTAGAGAAAAGAAAATTTTACGCTTCAGTGCGCTTTTTCTTCAAAAGAAGAGAAATCTTCTTGTTTTCGAGCATTCTTATCAAGAACTCTTCAAAAGTATGCTCAAAACATACGAATTCTAAGTAAATGTCAGCTTAGAACTTGGATTTTCAAAGAAAGGAAATGTTCATCTATGTACATTATTCCTCAACAATGGGAAGCTCATATCTTCTCGGTCTTGAGCAAAGTCATATCAACATTCAAAGTTTTGGAATGCTCAAGAGAAGTTCTAAGGAAATGATATTTCATCAGATAAATTAAACATCGTTTTCTTGTTGAGCATAATTTTTCAAGATATTTTCAAAAGAGATATTCAAAATCTTTTAAAATTGTGTGCTCAACAAACTCTCATTCCAAGTTTTCACTCTAATCTATTTTTGAGGGGGAGCATGTATTTTAAAAGTATCTACAAGTGGTTCATTTGGCATGCAACACTTATTTTCCCCATGCTCGTTCATTATACAAGTGGATCAACATACATTAACTTGTATTTTAATTCACTTGTTAAATCAAAAATTACAACATCACATGCAATTTTAGAAGGGCAGAATAGTGATTAAAATGTGATCAATACGGCTTAATTTGGATAAGATCTTTTGAATATAAGCGCATTCCTGACCTCGCATGTGCAAAACTCTCTGATATTATGATGCATATGTGTAGGGGGAGCTTTTTGGTGAAATATAAAACTCTTAATGTTTAATAAATGATTTCTCGAACACATTGACTGATTTTTCAAAGGTTTTATGCGATGGAAATACCCAAAGACCGACCAACTATTGATTATTCAAGGAGATATAAGGCGGTTAAGGTTAGGTATTTTGTTCCATGATCCAGCCAGAACCGAAATGATCTACCCAGAGACACTCCAATAGATAGAATAGAAGTCCTTAGGTATGATTGAAAAAAGGAGTAAAGTGAGAATAGGAAAAATGTTATCCAAGGCATGAGTTATCACCGGAATAAACCCAACATGGTGATAATGCGGACGCGTTGGTTTAACATTGAAGGGGTTGAAGAATTGTAAGGATAAAGGGTATGAAGAAAGAAGCCATCCATACAACTTTAGGTAGAAACCGGGTCAATGCATAATCTATCGGTAATCACAATGATGATTTTGATATTAAAGATAAGTCATCATAGACCCAGTGATGGAATGCACAACCCTCCCAGCTACTCAGGCTTCTCTCAAAATAATTTTGTTTCATTTCTCACAAAGGACAACACGATTCTATCGACTTTCTCATTCTGAGATCGTAAATATTGAAAAGGTGGCAGTCCGCTTCAGCCTCCGATCACCAAATAACAAAAGTGCACTTATAGAGTCTAGAGCCAACGAGATCAATCAATAAATCTCATCAGGACACAATTCCATATACACTTGTTGTTCACCATCAAGAACACAAGTTGTACAAGAGTCCAACACAGACGCATATATAATCTATGTGAATTAATGAGAATTGACGGATGCTTTTTGAAAAAATAAAACTTTCAATGTGTTTAAAAACTCTTTATTCATTAACATATCGACTGATTTTCAAGCAAGTTTTCTTTAGACTTCTAAGAACTTCATTGTTCTATGAGGTCGATCTCATGTTCAGTGTGGCAGCCTCAAAAGGACATCTGGGCATGGGAAGACTGAACACGTATTGACGACCTAATCAGTTAGATAGTAACTAATTGATTCACTCTTATTATGTTGTTTCCTTTGAGACGTTCCGGTAATGAGAACAAGCTAGTACAGTTGCGAAACTTGTCAAGGAGATTCTTTGAATCTACCTGATCACATGTACAATATTTAGACTGTAAAACGGGAACCGATGGTTATTGCAACCTATAATCGACGAAATGACAAAGACATATTCGTTGATATATGTTGTTTACTAACTTAAACATGTAGGACTAGTCGATGACGTAACTACCACATTCCAGTTGTGTAGCAGTCAAGGCCACATGCTCATACTCAAAGTTTAAGGATACATTCAAAGGCATCAATCAAGTATTGAAGACAGCTCTGAATTCCAAAGATACACTTCCACAAGCTCTGATAAACTACAACTTCCTCAAAGAACATCAAGCACATGAGTACAAGTAGATCAAGTCACAAGGTCTATGTTGAGGAAGATTGATAGCCTTCAAGTGATGTCAAAGTATGAGTATGTTGGTTAAGAAGTGTTCCAGTCAAGAAGTATCCAATATTATCTCAAGGCTAAAAGATCATGATATCAAGATTAAAGTCAAAGATATCAAGATAAAGATCAAGATCTAAGATCACAAGCATACAAAAGGAACTGCAAAAAATTCTCAAGAATACAAGGTTCCAAGATCCATGACGTCACAAGAAGTGAAGCCATAAGTGCAATAACCACCCCTTAAAGGGAGATTGTTAGCCTTAGTTTTTAGTAAAGTGACGGTCATTAATATTCCCGAACTTTGTATAGTCTAGAATATGTAAACGGGAATTACATAAGCTCATTAGGCCTAAGTTTTGGGCTTAAAGCCCACTTAGTCATTTAGTTTTGGCCCAAGAAAGACCCATGGATATCCCATTTAGGGTTCGGCCTCTTTAGGGTATAAATACCACCCTCCTAGCATGTTAGGAGGGTGTTGGTTCTCATTTCTTTCTTACTAGAGCCTTCTATCTTTCTCTCCATCGCTTTTTCTATCTACACTTCTTTCTCTCTCTAGAATTCCTTTATTCTCTTCTTTATGTGTGACTGATATTAGTATTACATTAAGAGATATTAAGAACTATCTTAAAAATGGGAAACTTGAGCAAGTTATTGCAATAATCAAGTCTTGTACTCCGAATGCTCTTGGCGATCTCTCAATAACTCTGAAAAATCTCTCAGGTACAATAAACCACAGTCATTAATAAAGGGGGGGGGTTATGAAAAGGACATTACTATAGTAAGTGCTTTAATACTTGCTAATGTTTCAGTTTTTTCTCCTAAACCATCAATGCATTACCTTAACATTACAATGAGAAACGTGGTTAAGGTTTTCTATAAGGATACAGTTCCTGGTAATGGCAATGGTGTAGGTGGGAGTGGAATGTCAGACAAAGAAGAAATAATAAAACTGTTAGAAGAAGAAGACATTGTTGAAATGGAGTTGCAGGATTGTAGAAATGTTAGTAGTGAAAAACACCAACTAAGATTAGATGAAAAAGCATTAATCATTGCATTATAAGAAGAAGCAAGGGTTGAACAAGAGTGGCTGGACAAATATAGGCAAGAACAAGAAATGGACGAGGAACATGAGAGACAACTTTAGGGCCTATATGTATAACTTAACTATTAGGATTCTATTAGGAACAAGATTTGTATTGTAATCCTTATGTTGTATTAGTTTATGTCCTTTTAATGTATTAAGGTTTATAACATTTTGAGTATTAGGCCTAATTGCTAACCAAAAACCAAAAACAGTTTGAGTCAAAACAATACAGTTTGGTTATGGAACAATCATAACCAAACACCCCTGTAATTGCAGTCAAACAATGCAATTATTGAATTCAGGCTCATTGACTTTATAAAGTCAATTTTTTAACCCTTATATTGCACTCAAACAATGCAGTTTGGTTATGGCACAGTCATAACCAAACATCCATGTAATACTTGGTTTAAAAGGTCAAACTGACCCAAAAACAATACAGTTGGCAGTCAAACAGTGCAGTTTAGTTATGGCACAATCATAACCAAACACCCTTATAATACTATGTTTAAAAGGTCAAACTGACCCAACAATACAGTTTGACCCTAGTATTACAGTCAAACAATGCAGTTTGGTTATGACACAGTCATAAACAAACACCCTTGTAATTGTAGTTAAACAATGCAATTATTGAATTCAGGCTCATTGACTTTATAAAGTTAATTTTTTGACCCTTGTATTGCAGTCAAACAATGCAGTTTGGTTATGGCACGATCATAACCAAACACCCCTGTAATACTAGGTTTAAAAGGTCAAACTGACCCAAAACAATACAGTTTGACCCTTGTATTGCAGTAAAACAATGTAGTTTGGTTATGGCA
>BQNB010115311.1:0-15659 GCA_026074375.1 Tanacetum coccineum
GTTTTCCAATTTTTTTTCCCTTCTGCATTTTTTTCAAGGAGCTAGCCCGCCCATCCGGGCTGGCTATGAAACTAGTACATTATAAAATGTTTAGAAGTTTTCCACATTCAATATGATAAAGGATTACGTAGATACACAACACCATAAAATTAAGATAGTTCAATCGAACCATAAAATTAAGATAGTTCAATCGAGTGATTATTCATATAGATCACCCTATTAGTAAACAACATTTTCACTCTGGTGGTCAATATTTTGGTCTATCTAATTAAAAAACAACTAACTGAAATACTTAGTGTAGTGGAAGATGTTATCCACAAACTAGGGAATGACTGATATTGGTGTCAACTGATCAAGGACGCAGCACAGAATAAAGATGCCGCTTAGCTGGAACGAGCCGACGACCTCTTTTGCTTACATATACTCACATAAGAATACGGACAAATTGAATGATGAAACTGAATCGAATGAAGCAAAAAATATATTAGTCATGTTGACATTTCCAGTTGAACACAACTTTCTTGATGAAAATTCGTTTTATTAAATTTCAGATCATGATAACTCTACAATGGAATTTGATTGGCCTACAAGAAAACGAATTTGTGTTGGCATTGCAAAAGGCTTGGCGTTCCTGCATGAGGACTCAGTGCTCAAAATCGTTCATAAGGACATCAAGGCGACAAATATACTTTTGGATACTGACCGTACTCCAAAGATCTCAGTCTTTGGTTTGGCTAAACTCCTTGAAGAAGAAAATACACACATTACCACTAGAGTTGCTGGAACTATGTGAGAAATATTCTTGTCTATTATTCCTAATAATAAGATTCAGCCTTTTACATTAATTTTGTACATTTTTGGTCCCGCAGAGGGTACATAGCACCAGAATATGCATTATGGGGATACTTAACCTACAAAGCAGATGTATATAGTTTTGGGTTTCTTGCATTGGAAATCGTTGCTGGCAAAAACACTATGAAATATCAACCAAATGAAGAGTATTTTTGTCTTGTTGATTGTGTATAACTGCATTTCCATAAACTATTCTTTATCCCTCCTTAAAACTAATTTATAATGTCTTAAGATATACATTTTGTTGTTTTCAAGGCGGCTAATATGGATAAGAAGGGAAGTTTGATTAATTTGGTGGATCCAAGGTTAGGATCTAACTTCAACAAAAAAGAGGCAGTGAAAATGATGAAAATCGCTCTCTTGTGCACCGATCAATCCCCAGCTCTTAGGCCTACCATGTCTGAAGTAGTGAATATGCTTGAGGGTGGTACTAAAATCAAGGAAACAGACGTGAATTTAGTTACATATGAAGAAGATTTCAAGTTTCGATCACTCGATGGTGAACAAGAAGTGATGCATTTCTATGAGTCCGACAGACTGATGACAGCTGCTTTACCATCATCTTCTAGCTCGCACGACCTCTACCCCAAGAGTCAAATTTCTGATGAATTTTGACATATTCATGATCATGATGAAGCCCTACTGTTTTTATATCATTGCGTGAAGCGTGTTACTATATTGCATGCTATTTAACTTCCTATTTTATATTTTAAAATTGAAGTATGTCAGCATATTTGTAAGTTATCTACCCATGGTGGATAATGATTTGAAAACTAGTTCTTCCAGAATTGTTTGACATTTTATTTTTTGAATAAGTTTTTAATAACTACAATCTTGTGATGTCTTTGTTATAAAGGTATTCGAATTTTGTTTTGGGATTACCCAAATCGATGGGTGGAGTTTGGTCCTCTTTACTTCGTAGTACATTTGGGTCAAATAGGGGTGAGAAACTAGATGAAAAATCCTATATAAATTTCATATACTGTGTTTTGAACTTTTAAATAAAATTTTCTGCTTGTTTATAAACCACAAATTTTAGTGTGCCCATTAGTGATAGAAACTACTTAGGCAATTGGTCTCTAAACGTTCCAAAAAGAAAATTTTGTTGCATCCATAAAAATTATCTTTCTTACACTACACCTTGGTTATTTTCGAAGTTGAGTTTTTCCATAAAACTCTGCCGTTCTAAAAAGAATCCATAAAAGTAATATTTTCAAATTAAAAAGTTATTGAAAACCTTCTGTAAAGCTTAGGTATGGGTCCCCACACAAAACTGACCAGATAATTTGTGTAATTTCAGTGACCATTGACTCGTTGATTTTTGGAGATCGACTGGTCACGTAGTGTAACAATAATTGGCGCTCACTTACTTGTAATATACGTATTTAATACTTGTATATTTAGATGTTACAAGAATAATTGTTCTTTTGTAGATTGATTATTTAGTTAAGATGTTGAGGTACAATGTTTAAACCAAATCGCGTCTTTTGCTTTTATTGTCTGCATTTCTTTTATCTGGAGTAACTAGCATTCAAGCACAAGTCGGAAAATCTTCCCCCCAGCGAAGGCAAATTTTGGTTTTCGATGTCTTCTTTGGTCAAAAGTCATTATTATAATTTAATGTGTGAATAAACAATTAGTTAGAATGTAGGTGTACATGACCATGCGCATTATTAATTATCTTGTTTGGAGTGACTGCTCTTAAAGAAATATAGTAGCTAACCGGTTGAGAAAAAGCGACTAGGAGTTTAGCCTGAACCCATGCATATGTTGGCGAATTTATGATATTTGGATATGGCTTATGCGTGTTGCCAGATATCAGAAGTCGTAGTTGGAGTGCAAGTCCAACTAGTCAAAGTATTCCTAATCTATCAGTATTTATCTATTTAGAATAGGTTTAATGTAATCCTAGTTATAGTATAACGAGGATAGGTTAGTCTATATATACCATGGAGGGTAGGGATTCACATTGTATCATTGGAGTTTTAGTTAGATTTCTTCAATAAAGATTTGTGTGTACCTGGCAACTATCTTGTTTTTCTTTTTTGTGTCGTGATATTATTCCAGCAGGTGTGTCGTGTTCATCATCCACCTCTAATATACCATCAATTGGTATTAGAGCTTCGAGCAAAACGTGGAGGATTGTTGCTGCGTATACGGGTCACAATCAGTGTCCACTATCTGTTCATAAAAGCTTGAGAACTTGCCTTGCAGAAGTTAGGTACCTGTGTGATTGTTGTTGATTTATTGCCGCGTCTAAGGGTCACAAACACCTACAACATCAATCAACCTTAGCCTGTAATTCTGGGGTTATGAGAGCAGACTGTGAAACAACGATTAGGGTTTAAAGAATCTGATCACATCAGTATTGGTGATTTGTAACCGCGTTTAAGGGATTGCAGATACGTGTATTAGTTGTCGTCCAAACCTGTGACCATCTGGTTAGACGTGTGTTTTGACCAGAGAAAGTGAATCGGTGACCTGTAAAGGGTCATACAAACAGGAAACATGTGAATAGTCAAGTAGGTTTAAACAATCCCTAAAAAGAGTCGACTTAAAACCAGTGAATTTGTGGGCTTAAGTTGGGCTCTCTGATTTTTTTTAAGTTATGGGCTGACAGTAAGATTAAAAGATTACAGACTTTGTTTAAATTCTTGGACAAACAAGTTGGAAACAGTTTTAAGCTGTGGATTGTCTTGTTTGTTTTAGTTGGGTTTTAGTAGGATAATATGGGTAACCATTGATAGGCCTACGCGTAATCAACACAAACCAAGAATAAATCCAAGCCGTGTAAAGGGCTGGATAAATCCCCGTTGAAAACGTATTCGTGGTCCAAACAAAGAACAAGGATGGTGGTGGGAGAAAGCTCACAACAGCCTGTAAAGGATACTACTTTGACGTTTCAATGTTCGATATTGACGTCAACAAACTATACCATATGGAGGATGCGTATGGAAGTTCTTCTTGGAATTCATGGAGTATGGGATGTGGTAGATCCGGGCTCAGACGATGCCAAGAAAAACAATATAGTTAAAGGATTATTGTTTCAATTGATCCCCGAAGATTTGGTTTTGCAAATCGGGAATTTGAAAACCGGGAAGGAGATGTGGGAAGCGATAAAAACTCGTAACTTAGGGGTTGATCGCGTGAAGGAAGCAAGGCTTCAAACCTTAATTACCGAGTTTGAGAATTTGAAGATGTCAGATAACAAGACTATAGATGCCTATGCCGCGAAGTTGTCGGGTATAGTTTCTAAATCAGCCACGCTTAGAGAAGTCATGTCGGAACACAAGCTGGTAAAGAAGTTTTTCACAAGACTTCCTAGACGTTTTATCCATATCGTGGCAACCCTTGAGCAAGTTTTAGATCTTAAAACAATAGGGTTTAGGATGTGGTTGGTCGATTGAAAGGTGATGAAGGAAGTTTCAAAGAAGAAGATAAAGCAATACGATCCTCAAGGAGAATTTGCTTTATGCTGGATCTGAATATTCCAAGGGAATAATGACTCAAACAGAGGAAGAGGACGTGTCTTCATTACTCTAAGTCATCCACCATTAAAGAAGTCCATGTCGGAAACACAAGGTGGTAAAGAAGTTTCTCAGAAGTCTTTCCTAGATGTTTTATCATATCGTGGCAGCCCTTTGTGATAAGTTTTAAACCTCATAAAACAATAGGGTTTGAGGATGTGGTTGGTCGATTGAAAGCGTATGAAGAAAGAGTCAAAGAAGAAGATAAAGCAAACGATCCTCAAGAGAATTTGCTTTATGCTAGGACTGATTATTCCAACAGGAATAATGACTCAAGCAGAGGAAGAGGATGTGTCTCATACTCTCAGGTCGTGGAAGAGGCTCGAGGTCAAGGACGTGGTCAGGGCAACTCGCAAAACCAAGGTCAACGTGACTCCTCGGAAAAAACAGGAGAGGATAATGAACTCCAATCCAAATGGGGGTAAAACAACATGAGAACACATGACCTCTCACATATACAGTGTTACCGTTGTGATTAGTACAGACACTTTGTTTCAAAATGCCCTGAATGAAACCGAAACCATGAAGTTAAACTTAATGAGGCACAAAAGAAAGGTGTGTATCATGAGGAAGGTACGTTCTTTATGATGAATCCATATTCAAGAAACGATTTTCATGAATGAAGAAAAGTACACTCCACCAAAGAGCGAGTCAAATACCGATGATGAAGACGATGTATGGTACTTTGACAAAGGTGCAAGTAATCACATGACAAGTAATTACTCTTACTTTTCAGAATTAAATAAAAATATTATTGGATGGGTTAGGTTCGGAGATGGTTTGTGTATTAGCATAAAGGGAAAAGGCTTGATTTTGTTCCAAGGTAAAAACGGAGAACAAAAATTATTGAAAGATGTCTATTATATTCTCGCTCTTTAAAGTAATGTGATAAGTCTCGGACAAGCGACAATATCCGATTATGAAATTAGTATCAAAGGTGATTTCTTAACCAAGCGAGATAGTTAGGGAGGTTTACTTATAAAGGTCCCGCATAGTGAAAATCGCCTTTATAAAGCTCAACTAAAAGTTGGTAAAGAAGATACAAATGAAGTGGGACGGGAATCAGACAAAGAGGTGAACCCGCATAGCAGCTCGGTTACTGTTTACGAGACCAGCCTAGAAAGTGAAGAAGATAATTCCAGAAGCGATGATACGCCTAACCCGTTAGTTCGACTCGAGACCATACGCCTATTGATTTCTCTCGCAGCCGGGAAAGGATGGAAGATTCATCACTTGGAAGTGAAAACATAGTTTCTAAATGGTGATCGAAAGAAGCTCGATAGTACTTTAAAAGAGTTGGGTTTCCTACAATGCGTACACGAAAAGGCGGTCTATAGAAAGGTGCCCAATGGAGAATTTATCATTGTCGCGGTTTATGGAGATGATTTATTCGTGACTGGGGCAAGCTTAGACCTCATAAATGAATTCAAAAGGAGAATGGCGTCTCAATTTAAAATGAAGGATCTTTGTGAGTTAACTTATTACTTAGGTATTGAAGTCTCACAAGGAAAGGATTGCGTAGAGATCAAGCAATAGAGATATGCAATGAAGATCTTAAAAGAAGCTGGTATGGAAGATTGCAATCCAGCTTTATGTCCAATGAAACCGGGACTCAAGTTGTAAAAAGCAAAAGATGAACCAGAAGTTGAAGCTACCCAATATCGAAAAGTGGTAGGTTGCTTACGTTACCTCTTGCACACTCGTCCAGATTTGACTTACTCGGTTGGTGTGATAAGTCGATACATGCAAAGTCCACAAGAATCACATGCTCGTGCTATCAAGTAAATCCTACGCTATCTTAAAAGTACAACTTCGTTTGGAATTAAATACAAGCAGTGTACATCACCTATTACATGGTGCTTACAAAAGAAAGCTACCGTGGTGTTATCTTCGTGTGAAGCTGAGTTCATGGCAGCTACTACAGCTGCGTGTCAAGCAATTTGGCTAAGGGAGGTATTGGCGGAAGTGACAGAGAATGAGCAGGTAATTTTTGAGCATGTATCCAGAGAGAATCAAAGAGCAGACCCGTTAACGAAGGCCTTGGCGTGCATAAGGTTCAAGGAAATAAGATCGTTACTCGGTGTGCAAGAGTTACCCTCTTCGACTCATAAATTCAGGGTGTGATTGTTGACGAATTTCTGATATTTGGATATGGCTTATGCGTTTTGCCAGATATCAGAAGTCGTAGTTGGAGTGCAAGTCCAACTAGTCAAAGTATTCCAAATCTATCAGTATTTATCTATTTAGAATAGGTTTAATGTAATCCTAGTTATAGTCTAACGAGGATAGGTTAGTCTATATATACCATGGAGGGTAGGGATTCACATTGTATCATTAGAGTTTTGAGTTAGATTTCTTCAATAAAGATTTGTGTATACCTGGAAACTATCTTGTTCTTTTTTGTGTCGTGATATTGTTCCAGCAGGTGTGTCGTGTTTATCGTCCACCTCTGATATGCCATCAGCATATACCTGTTAGAGAATACCTTTGACTGGCAGACCTCCTCAATGTAACAACAATGTTATTTGTAATTGCTCCTCTAATGTTGTTTGTCATGTCATTACCATGTATGTTGTATAAGTTGTTTCAGTTTTGTTTCTAGTTAATTTTCTAATAATGGCAAAACAATTTTTTTAAGTAGATTTGGTTTAAATTTTTGTAAACATAACAACTATGGTCAAAGTTTGCCTTATGAACAGATTTGTCGAGGGGTAAGATCTTACAGGTGTTGTTCTAAAATATTTGGCGAAGTTACCTTATGTTTTGTACCACGTATGTTTCTACCAAAGTTTGAGCTTTAAACATCTATGCGTGGCTTCTTACAGTGATTTATCTTATAATTACCTATATGGCACCATACCTAAAAAATGAGAGTCAATTAAGCTGGAATTCTTGTGAGCTACTTCTGAATCTATAGTATTTATCTTATTTCATTTTACATGTATACAATTCTTAATGATTTGAAGTGACACTATTCTAGAGCTGTCACCGCTAATTGCTTGTCACGAAGCATTCCAAAAACGTCTTAGGCCCTCTTGCATCTGACAGTGTCGCGTTCTATTGATGTGAGCTAGGATGCACGGAAACTTGATAAGTATCAAAACAATGATAGTGAGGGACAATTAGGAAATTACTCGAAATTGCCAAAAATCAGTTAGGGTTCGTCGAAGAAAGAATCAGAATCGAAATTGTGATTTCTATTGAATGATTGTAACTGAACGTAACAAACGATTACAGTTGGAAATGAGGGAGGAAAGTTTTATAATTACTAAGCTGAAGAGAAAGAATAACAAGCAACGACTATTTAAAAGAGGAAGTTGGCAGGAAAAGTAGTTAGAGGTGTTTGAGTGAAAGAACACGTGTACCTCACGTGTCCGGTTTAACCACACACATGCACCTCACATGTCACACAAACACTCCTAACTCTGCACTTGACAAAACTCTATCGGGATGCCGTTATTAGAGGATAGATAGGCCCAAGCCCGGTTTGTGAGCTTAGGGTCCATTTGGGTTCTATTCATGTAATCTCTTATATATCGTAGTCAATAATAAATTATAACCGACAGGGTTTCTACGAACATTCTAGTCTTGGGCTTGAGCCTGATACAAGTACATACTAGCTAAATAATAGACTACACAAATACACGGGCTAACACTCCCTCGTAGTTTGAGCGGGAGTACGGCGAACACTCAAACTGGAACGAAAATCCTCAAATAAAGTCGAGGGTAAGCCTTTAGTGAAAATATCTAAAAACTGATAACGAGAAGGAACATGGAGAACCCGAACCTGACCAGCAGCAACCAAATCACGAACAAAGTGAATATCAATCTCAATGTGCTTCATACGTTGATGTTGAACCAGATTACAAGACAGGTATACAAAACTAACATTATCACAGTCGATAAGCGTAGCGGAAGATAGAGGGGTATGTAACTTGCGCAATAGATTGCGCAACCAACAAGTCTTAGCAACAACATTGGCAACACCACGATACTCAGCTTCTGCACTAGAACGAGAAAGCGTCGGTTGACGCTTAGAGGACTAAGAGAGTAAGTTGTTGCCAAGAAAAACACAATAACCGAAGATCGATCTTTGAGTGGTTGGAAAACCAGCCCAATCAGCGTTTAAATACGCAACCAAATATGTAGTAGAGGAGGAAAACAACTGCAAAACATAATCCAAAGTCCCAAAAACATAACGCAAGATCCGCTTAAGAGCTGAAAGATGGGGCTCCCGAGGATCATGCATATGAAGACACACTTGCTAAACCGCATAAGAAATATCAGGCCTAGTAAAGGTGAGGTACTACAAAGAACCTGCAAGACTATGATATAAAGTTAGATCAGAGACCACATCACCTGTATCACCCAGTTTGGACTCAGTGTCAACAGGAGTCCGACTGGGATTACAATTAACCATACCAGCTCGCTTAAGAATCTTAACAGCATATTTCTTCTAAGATAAAAAGATTCCTGAAGAATCTCGGGTAACAGAAATACCCAAAAAGTAATTGAGCGAACCTAAATCAGTCATAGCAAACTCCTGATGTAAAGAGCGAATAATCCGCTATAACAAATCTGAAAAAGAAGCAGTAAGCACAATATCATCCACATATAATAGCAAATAAGCGGTATCCATCCCCTGTCTGTAAATAAATAAAGAGGTGTTTCACCGACTGTGCTGAAACCCCACACGTGTAATATCGGATGCAAACCGTTGGAACCAAGTGCGAGGTGCTTGCTTGAGCCCATAAAAAGATCGCTAAAGCAAGTACACATAATCAGGATGTGCAAAATCTCAAAATCCGGGTGGCTGATGCATATAAACTGGCTTAGATAAATCCCCATGCAAAAAGGCATTCTTGACATCCAGGTGATGAACCGGCCAATGTCGAGAAGCAGCTAAACTAAGAACCGTCTGTATCGTCTTGGGTTTAACAACCGGACTGAAAGTCTCATGAACATCAATGCCTTCCAATTGAATGCTACCATTGGCCACCAACCGAGCCTTGTAGCGACTAAGTGTACCGTCAACCAGATACTTATGGCGAAAAAGCCACATACAACGAACAATGTTGGCATCCGGTGGGCGAGGGACAAGAGTCCAAGTATTGTTTTCTAAACTTCCTTATCGAAGTCAAATACTCGTATATTACTACGGGTAGATCTATGTCTTAATTTTCTATTTGTTTGATTGAGTATGCATGATTGTTTTGATTTGGTAAATGGTTTTGATATCACATGCTTTAAATATTAATTAAAAAAAGTTATGGTTTTGTTTTTTTTGTCGATCGTTGGTACTGCTTTGTTACTAGTCTACTAAAATCGATCGATGGTACGGTTTTATTACCAGTCGGCTAAAGTCGATCGTTGGTACGGTTTTGTTACCAGTCGACTAGTCGATCGTTGGTACTGCTTTGTTACCAGTCGATTAAAGTGGATCGTTGGTACGGTTTTGTTACCAGTCGACTAAAGTTATGCGCTTTTATTATGTTAATGTTTTGTTTTTTTTCTTTTCTATTTTACTACTCCAGTCCGAGCTTTCGCGATTTCGCCGCTCGGACTACGAGGGAGTATTAGAGGATAGATATGCCCAAGCCCAGTTTGTGGGCTTAGGGTCCATTAGGGTTCCATTCATGTAATCTCCTATATATAGTGGTCAATAATAAATTATAACCGACGGGGTTTCATTGTTTAACAGCCTTATGACGTTTCCGAAACGCGGGGAAACGTCGGGGAAATGTCCCCGGGAAAAGAGGAAACGTTTCTACAACTATGGTACGCGAATCCCTATTTGGGAAACGTTTGGGGAAACATTTCCGGCCCAAAAACCCACGTTTCCTATGGCTCATTAACTAAAAGTCTTTTATTTTAATTAACCTTCCTAATTAAATCCCTCCATAACTCATAACTCACGGCTCTTCATCTTGTCAAACCCTCTAGATCTAGTATACTCTTTTCTCTATGTCTGACAAACTTCCAGATTCTTTTATCGTAAAATTTCTGGAATCTCATCAGGTGACAATTTGCCATATACTAAAGTATTATAAAACACATAGAAGTTTCTCCGTCGTACCCATTTCTTAAATTTTAGGATGTTGTTGTTTCTCGGTACCCGTACCCATCCCCGTCCCCGTCCCCGTTTCCGTCCCCGTACAACTTAGGATGTGAGAAGGGGCAGCGATGATGAGGTGGTTAATCATGAAGAGTGTGTGTACTTTCGTGGTGTTATTTGAAGGTCATTGATATGGCTAAAACAAGAAATAGTTGATATATCTCTACTAACCTACTACTAGGGAAAGTCAACAAGAGGTGTGAGTTGGCGGGAACACTTTGACATCGGGTGTCTTTTGGCACCAGCCCTTGTCCACCCAACAAAGAATAGCTCCAACAACTCTCATGCCCAGTGAGGCACGAACCGAAGTAGGCAGGAGCCGAGACTCGAACCTTTGACAATTTATCTACAAAATCTCTTTAGTTGGCCCATGGGTTTTTCAAAAGTGGGTATTAACTGTGACAAAGTGCTACTAAGGTAAGTTACTCCTATTATGAAATCAAACATACGACCATAACCAACTACAAGGTAATTACAGCAGCGTCCGCCTCGTTTTTCCCTTCGATTTGAGTGGTCACGGGTCTGAAACGGACTTACGGATCAAAAGTTATGGCTGTTTTACTGAAGCCATTTTCTTCACACGATCTTGGGCTTCTAAAAACAAGTCAGCCCGTTCTTCAATACTTGGGCCTCCATCATACACTTAATTACTTAATCTTTAGATGGCTAATTATGGTAATATTTTATTTGTTACAAATGAAATATAGTGTACAAATGATTAATGCAGTAACCTCATGGAAAGCATGTGTGAGAAGCAAAAAGTTTGTATATGTGTATATGAAATGGTCAGCAAAATTCAAGGGAAGTGGGCTTGCTTTGGATGGAAATTTCAGTTGCAACCACCAGCCTATAGACCTATTCTTTTGGCACTAACAAGATTATGGCAATCTTTTTGGTGTAGTGACCTTGACCCTATATATTAAGAAGTTTTTGCATGTCTTAGATATATCAGAAATATTTAGAACATACACAAGATACACACACGAAAATGTATCTCAAGCTTTTGCCATTATGTTGCGTTTTACACCTTGCCATCTCGAGTTTTCTGCTCCGCCATTGTCATTATGTTGTTATCATTCGCTGGTGATCAACAACGTTGCGTCTGCATCAAATCTTGGGGTCCGTTACGCATGAGGCTTGCAGCGAATTGAGCGCGTAACACCTTTAAGGACAGGGATTATATCCCGTGCGGAGCTCTCGAACATTTTTCTCGTGTTCTACAGAAATGTCCTTAAAAAGATTGCGCATTTTGCTTGATCAATCAGGTTCATATTTAACACTCTTATTTCATTGATGTTGTTTGTGTTGATTCGAGTCTCTATTGTGTTCCTATAAGACTCTAGATGGTGTTTATGGAACGACCTTAAACAACATGTTACAATTACTCAAATAATATACAACAATCTTAAAGGTGTTTATTATACATGGTTTTATATGGGAAGGTGTAATTTGTTTTCTAAGAGTTTATGAAACGTATTGCAATATAGAATTCTTTTCATGTTGTGTAAGGAACCATATTCAGTTGTGATACATGTGTGTATTAAATTTAGATACGTATTAAGTTGCGTCATCAATTAAAAAATGGACTAAACCTTTAGTCTTCATCAGTTTGAAAACGTTGAATTTTGTAAAAGAAGTTTACATTTTAGAGATTCAACAAGATAATCTATCACCATAATTTTAAGTTTTCAATGCACATGAACGCATTGTTTTTAGATGATTGTGGCAAATGAATTTTGTCAATCAGGTCTCCAAGCAGGTGTAACTTAACTTGGGACAAGCAATTCATTACTGTTGCCGGTTACATCCATGGAGGGATTGACCAAGATCGTGAAGGAGAAACGTTGTTTGGATATCATAAACGAGAAAAATGGAACTTATGCCAGTAGTAACCACGTTTATTTAGTGGTGAATATATCTTTTTTTAGGATAAAACTTTTACTACTACAAAAAGGCTCGTTTGTGACATAATGGTGATGTTTCGGAAAAGGCTATGTTTGTAAAGAAACAAGGCATTATGCTCGTTAGTGCAAAATCCGATATGAAATACGAGTAGACATGGTGATTCACGATCACTCTGCAAATGTCACTATTGAGTTGTTTTGTTGACTCGTGTTTTCTAGCCATTCTACTTTCATAACTATCTATAGTCATTTAATAAGTAAATTGTTTCTTTTAAATGCACTAGACTTACTAATGAATTATTATAAATTGTAGATCTCGAAATTTTGAGAACGTAATAACAGTTATTAATATTTTGAGTGATGCAAAACCACTTGTTCTTTTATGAGAATGATAATTTTAAACAGAATGAAAATGCTAGATCTTATATACTTTGATTGCAATGCTCACTCTTGTAGGATTAAGATAATTCAAAGCATTTTGAGTCAACAACGAGCTAATATGTTTTGGGTATATTTCATTCAAACCAAAGTTAAATTTTATAACTAAATGGTAGATAATACCTAAATGAGCGATGCAAGTAGGCTCGTTCTTATCGAACTATGGTGAGTAGTGACTTAACCAGGATATGCAAAATGGTGGGGGTGCTTGATGTATCTGCTACATGTTATAGTTGAATTTACCATGCATAGTCAATATAAAGTCATTCAATTACATATCGGAAAGGTACAAATTGATTAGAATCTGGGACTGATGATTCGAATTCACAGATTGGTGAGTTTCTCCACTCACACTATGAGTTGTTTCTTGATTGTGCAAGAAACAAGTGTGTAGTTTTAGTCCATAAAAGAAATTGAATGGTTAGTAGTGCCATATCAAATTAATGAAGCATGTAGGCTTGTTGTAAATGTGAAAGAGTATATACAAAATATTGCCAAATGGTGGGGGTATTAATTATACATGCTACATGTTTAATTTAACCTCGCTTGTGAGCAAGTCTGCTGATTAGCCTATGAAGCGTGAAATAGTGAGCATCAGATGACACTATCCAATTCGGCTAAATCATAGTGGTGATACTGTGTCACAAGCTGGTAAGAAGATGTATTATTGCCTAAGTTGTGGAAATATAGGTGTTTGAATGTATTAGAGATACAATATCTCAAATTCATTGTGATGGAATGTCTAGACAAATTTATAAGAATAGTACTATTATCAACATGTTCATCAAGTAATCTAGAAACTTGATTTTGACACTATTAAGCCTCTGACGAGAGGCTTGGTGAGTGTTTGTGTTGTGACCGAAAAATGATTGATAGACTTGTCGGTATCTCCTTTAAGTCTCTGACGAGAGACTTACTGAGAGTTGCTAAAGTCATGGGTTTGAAACCATTGAGAATCAATTAGTGATGGAAACCCGACTTGGTTGTAGTGCTCCTACATCACAGGTTTAATGGGTAACAACGAAGTCATTAATTGATAGAAGGTGATATCAACCTAATAACCCATGTATAGCTAAGATAGCACGGCGTTGCCGAGAAAGGATGAGATTGTTCTCTTAACAAAGTTTTGAGGCATCTTAGCAACGAAGACATTAGAGTAACTTTGCCTATATGATCTAGATGTGGTGCCACATTGAATGGAGAGTTGTGGTTTCTCTCTTAGAGGGTCATGAAATAGGATTTTAGCGCATGGCCATACTAGCGCTGAGTGAGAATGCATTGGTTCAATAGGAAGTGTGTAGAAGTGTGTCGGTAAATTCATAAGGTTCTTGGTTTAATTCCCTTGGAAACTATTGAATCAATTTCACTTTGCATACTTCGGGTAAACGAGGCTTAATCGTAATGATACCTTCGTGACACAATCTATTAGAGAAGCGGAAAAATTCCCTGGTGAGGGATTGTTGTAACTTTATTAGAGTTTGGTAAGTTTTCTAAGTGTCCCACATTAGTGCATGATGGAACTAAATGTAGATATGTATGCATGAGCATATACACTTAATTACTTAATCTTAAGATGGCTAATTGTAGTAATATTTCATTTGTTGCAAATGAAATATAGTGTACAAATGGTTAATGCAGTAACCTCATGGAAAGCATGTGTGAGAAGCAAAAACATGCGTGTATATGTATATGAAATGGTCAGCAAAATTCAAGGGAAGTGGGCTTGCTTTGGATGGCAATTTCAGTTGCAACCACCAACCCATAGACCTATTCTTTTGGCACTAACGAGATTATGGCAATCTTTTTGGTGTAGTGACCTTAACCCTATATATTAAGAAGTTTTTGCATGTGTTAGATATATCAGAAATATTTAGAATATACACAAGATACACACACGAAACTGTATCTTAAGCTTTTGCCATTATGTTGTGTTTAACACCTTGCCATCTTAAGTTTTCTGCTCCGCCATTGTCATTATGTTGTTATCATTCGCTGGTGATCAACAACGTTGCGTCTGCATCAAATCCTTGGGTTCGTTACGCATGAGGCTTGCAGCGAATTGAGCGCGTAAACACCTTTAAGGACATGGATTATATCCCGTGCGGAGCTCTCGAATAATTTTCTGGTGTTCTACAGAAATGTCCTTAATAAGATTGCGCGTTTTGCTTGATCAATCAGGTTCATATATAACACTCTTGATTCAGCCTACTTACCCAATCTTTAGCAACAAGACATGGGATGTGGGGATTAACTTGATAAGAAAACAAGAGATGAAAACATCGCTTAATGCAACTAAGTTGTCGTCTACTTTACGCTTCCTAAAATAATGCATGACAAAAGGCTCTTTCAACTTTACATGGATGACAACAACATAAATGTTGCTTGACAATTTTAAATACTTGGATATAACAATTCAATACCCGTGCGTTGCCCGGATATAACGATTCAATAAAATAGAAAAAAAATTATAAACTCATTTTCTATATTTTTATAAAAAAACATCAAAACACATACACAAACATCTAAAAGTGCATAATCATTCTTCTTCAAAGTTCCTTTGTGTTTGTGTTTGTGTTTGTGTTTTTGTTTGCAAATGAATGACCATTCTATATCTATCACTTAGGAACATGTATTTTTTTGGAAATATTATGGATTTCTTGGAAGCAAATTAGTCCATATACTAGAACACCAAGTAAAAGAATACGAGACTATATCATCAAAGATCACAGAACGTCTAAGAGGATTCACTGCAAAAATAGTTTGGTTCCTGAACGCCCAAAGGTGCCACCAAGCAGTGTAAAACACTCCTTCCAGAATTAGTTT
>BQNB010115312.1:0-17613 GCA_026074375.1 Tanacetum coccineum
GTTACACTAGCAGCACTAACATTACTAGTAGTAGTAACTAGCAGTAGTAATATACACTAGCAGTAGTAACTTACACTAGCAGTACTAACTACTTAGCATATTTTTCATTAAGATTACTAACAGCACTAATTTATGCTTAGCAGCAGTAACTAATACCTTAACAGTAGTAACTTCAAGAAGGCTTTTAATCCCAACATATGAGACAAAGACTAGAGCTTACAGTTTTGAGCTGGATGAAACCCGATACGTTTTGGATGCTAAACTTCTGAGGGAAGCTTTAGAGATAACGCCCATTGATCAAGCTCACCAGTTTGTGTCACCTCCGTAAGGTGATGCTATTATGGACTTTGTAAATGAACTAGGGTATACATAGGTTATTCACTTTGTGTCAAGAATGGTAGTGAATAACCTGTATCAGCCTTGGAGAGCGATATTGTCTATGATCAACCAATGTCTCACAGGCAAGACTTCTGGACATGATAGGCCTAGATATCCAGTTCTTCAAATGCTATGGGGAACTATTACAAGTACTATTGTTGACTATGCTGAACTTAGGTGGGAAGAATTTATACAAGCTATCCAGACTTTTCTTATGGATAAGGCCAATATGGGCAGTCCCACTAAGAAGGGCAAGAAAGATAAGGCTCACGTTATTCCTTATTGTCGGTTCATGAAGCTCATTATCTGTCATTTAGGAAGAACAAATAATATTCACCAAAGATCAGCATCTTTGTTTCATCTTGCTGAAGAAGATCTCAGACTTGGTAATCTCAAATTCGTTCCCAAAGGCGAAGAATATGAAGTCTTTGGAATGCCAATTCCCAACGAGCTAATCTCGAACAATATCAGGAATGCACCGTACTACAATGCTTATTTAGAAATGGTCGTAAAGCATGATCAGAAAGTTGCAGCCAAAAAGGAAGGAAAGAAGAAGACTGCAAGTGTCAAGCAACCCAATTCAAAATCTGCTACAGAGAAGTCAAGCAAACCAGCACCTGTATCAAAACCTAAGCCTACCAAGGAAAAACCATCTAAGCCTTCTACTGCTAAGCCAACCAAGCCGAAGCCTACTAAAGAGAAGTCAACCAAGGCTACACCCCTATAAAAGGCCGGCAAGGGTAAAGTTGCAAAAGTTCATAACGTGAAGAGCTCTTTCCAGCTGGTTGATGAACCTGATGAAGAACCAGCTCAACCTGACCCTGAACCTTAACCTGAACATCAAGGTGAAGGTGAAGAATGTGATATGGAACGTGCTATTCAGATGAGTCTGGAATTGTTTCAGGCATAAAGTCAAGCACATGTTGGCAGTGTGGCTATTCAAGAACCTGTTGCAGAGGCCACCCGACCACTCCCTGTAGTTGAAGGCAAGGGTAAAGATATTGTTACTGAATAACAAGTTGCCCAATCACTCTTATCCCTGCACACATCAAAGAGGAGAAGCACCATGGACCAATTTATATTCCAAAGGAGGACTCCAGCTACTAAAGAGGCATCAACTGGACCCTTTGCACAACCACTGGATGACACATCCGCCAATATTGTCTGTGATTCACCGTCTCCTGCAGATGCTGAAACAGGTGTTGAATCAGATAAGACAATCAGTAGAGGTGATACTGAGATATTGCAGATTACTGAAGAACTAGGAGAAGATGTGGATAAACAGGTGAATCTAGAGGAAAAGACTCCTGAACTTGACCAAGACCAGGCTGGATCAGACCCTGGTGAAACTCACAAGTCTCGACCTCCACCAGAGCAGGTATTCATGGATGAAGACTAGGCTGGACCAGACCCTGGAGAAAGCGGTGTGGCTCTTGCTGGACCAGACCCTGAGCCCACGTACGACGAATTTATGGCTAATTTGTACCCTAAGGTTTAAGAAAGTTTGAAGTTTTTGGCTGATGAACATGTCATCATAGAGGATCCACTAAGTTTAACCGGGACTCTCTCTTCAATGAAGAATCTGGAGGATGCATATACTATTGGGGATCAGTTCATAAATGACAAATCCGCTGAAGATGAACCGGGAAAACTCAATGTGGATGCAAAAGTGGTCTCCATAGTCACTGTTCCAATTTTTCAAGTGTCTTCCTTAGTTCCTCCACTGTCCACACCAGTTATTGATCTTTCACCTCCTAAACCTGCATTATTTACCACTCAAGCACCAATCTTTACAGCAACAACGACTACAACAACAACCCTTCCACCTCCTCCACAACAACAAAGCACAACTGAATCAGAGTTAGCTAAACGTGTCACAGCTCTTGAAAAGAAATTCTATAATTTAGAGCAGAAAAACAAGAACGTCGATAACATGACTCGGAATCTTGGATCCAATGTTTTCACTTTAGAGCTTCAGGATCTGCCGTATAATATTGATGAAACTGTCCGTGAAACTATCAAAGAGGTTGTCTAAGTAGCTCTACAAGCTCCCCTTAGAGATCGCTTTAGAGACTTGTCTGAAGAAGATATGAAAGAAATGCTTTACCAAAGGATGTTTAAGAGTGGTTCATACAAATCACTTCCAGAACATGTTGCTCTCTATGAAGCTCTTGAAGCATCTATAGAATAGGCACAGAGGGACAAATTCCTTGCTGAAAAGGACAAGTCACGCAAGTGACGTCATGATGATCAAGAGCCTCCTCCTTTACCATATTCAGATCTCAGCAAAAAGAAACAACATGACTTTAACGCTTCTGGCTCCTCACAGTCCCCAGCTCTACAGTCATCTGCCTGGAATAAGTCTGACACTAGAGATACACCTTCAAGCTCCTCCAAGTAACAATCCGATCATCATTTTGAGCAACTAGTCAAAGACATACCAATGCCAGATACTACTAATATATCTGATTCAGAGGACACTCATTCTACCCATCTTCCAAAGATCAAGCAGAGGCCAGAATAGTTGAAGCCTATTCCAGAGGAAGACAGACCAGCAACTCTAGAACCAAACTGGTCCATTCCTATGAATGACTTGCCTAAACCAGAGAAAAATTAGGCAAATGCACTCGCCAAATCCTATAAATATCCTGAGGAAAACAAGTTACTTTGGAAGACTCGAGATATGGGATCATTCATCACTTGGTTTTGCAAAAGAATTGGGAAGAAGAAACTTAGCAAGTCTGATTTGGAAGGCCCAGCATTTAAGGTAGCCAAAGCATTTCATGATAACAACATTTCCCTGCAATTCTAGATGGAAGAATGTCACTGAATGCTTACGGATCAAGTTGATTTGGTTAATCCTGAATGCCATCGGTTAGTACCTGATGTAAGCAAACTGTTACCCCTGGGAGGACCACTCGGTCAGGTAACTATTCAGCCACAATTCTTTTTTAATAAGGATCTAGAGTATCTGGTGTCAAGTGACAAAGGCAGAAAGTCGACACTATCCATATCCAAGCTGAAAGCAGCTCAATATCTAGACTTTAGACTTGAGGAACTACTTTCGTCCCTCTGGATTGAGAGTGAACATGAGTATGACATCAATGATATGTACGTTATCTCTCACTGGTGGTTTAAGCGTAAAGAATTATACATCACAAGATACAGTGCCCCTTATAATCACAGTAAATTCATATCTCACATGTGGATTCTCAGTGTAGTCAGTCTCAAGACTCTTAAAAGATACGGGTATGCCTACTTAAAAAAGATTGTTCTTCGCAGAGATGATTACAAGGAATACAAGATCTCGATAGCTGACTTCAAAAATCTGCATCTAAATGATTTTGAAGATCTATACCTGCTTCATCTTCAAGGTCAGCTCAATCATTTATCTGGTGATGACAAAGTTCATCTCTTCAATGTAGTCAACTTGTGGATTAGAAACATCGTCATCAAAAAACGTGTAGAAGATCTGCAGCTCAGGGTTGAAAGCTATCAGACAAAACTCAATCTTACTCAACCAGATTGGGATGCTTCTGACTTTCTATTCAAAGAAGACTACACCATAGTCAACAAGCCAAGGGCAGTAATCTACATACAGGAATGACTAGAAGAAGATGATGCGAGAGACTGAGGTGCACAAGTTCAGTGATGGCACATTGAATAGGATTCTGGACAAGCTAGATCACATGGTTAAAGACTTCAAGCTATACGAGTACAATCCGGGCATGGCAACACAAATTTTGTCTGAGGACGATTAAAGGAGGAGTAAGGATTTTATGGAGGTGATCGAGAGAAGACTCAAGATTCGAAGAATATTCAGGAGTCTCAAAAGCTTTGTTGGTGGAAGACTAAGAGATGTTGACTACAGACTTATTTAGAGAACTAAATGATTTCATCATTCTAATACTCAGGTCAATATCATATTATTTTTGTATAACATATCTTGTACATTATTTTAAGTATGTAGTGTATAGTTAAGTGTTCAGTGACAAGTATAAAGTTTTTCAAGAGTTTTCTCGTTAAACTCAAAATCTTTCAATTTTTTATACTTGTCACTCACACATACCCTTATAGATTCAGGGGGAGCATTACGTTGTTCCCCACTCGGCTTGTGACTAATTAGCACATTTTTCTCCCAGTTTTCTAACATATTCAAATCAATTGATATCCAAAATATCAAAGGGTTTAAAAATTTTAATAAGGGGAGAAAATGTGATTTAAATATGAAAACTAATAAAAAAATGTGACTTTGTGGACTCATATATACTACGTCCTCCTTGTGCTACCCACTTTCGTTTAATCGATGCACACGTTGAGGGGGAGCGTTTCTAAAAATTCAAAAACAATCGAGGAACTAAAGGCTTTGATATTTATATCACAAGTACCTGATTGAGTTTTTCAATTGGTTTTATGGCAAGGTGAACTGTACCAAAAAGACCGACCATGTATTTAATTTTATCGGAGTTATAAGGTTGGTAAGGTTAGGTATTAGTTCCTATGATCCAGCCAGAACCGGAGGGATCTACCCAGAGACAATCCACTAGATAGTGTAGAAGTCCTTAGATATGACATAAAAAAGGAGTAAATGTGAGAATAAGGGAATAGTGCCGACGGAGTTGAGCTAGAAATGACAAACCCACATGGTCTTAGTATGAGTTCGGTAAGCACTGAAGGGGTTGAAGAATGAAAAGAAATATAAGGATAAAGGGTGTAAAGAAAGAAGCCCTCCATACACTTAGGCAAAAACCGGGTCAATACATCTACTGTCAGAATTACAAAGTTGATTGCTGACATTGAAGAAATCCATCATGGACCCAGTGATGCAATGCACAACCCTCCCTAGCCACTCAGAATCTCTTAAAAGATTTTTGTTTCAGTTCTCACGGAGACTAAACACGTTATCTATTGACTTTCTCACTCCGAGTTAGTTGATATTGAAAAGGTGTCAGTCCGCTCCAGCCTCCGATCACTAAAACCAAAATGCACAATTAAGTCTTAATTAGAGCAAATGAGATCATCAATTAATCTCATTAGGCACTATTTTCATATTGCTTGTTCTTCAACAATGTGAAACAAGGTTTATCTAGAGTCCTAAGCCCTTATCCTTGGGTATGCCAGTAACATTCGGTGGTTACTACGTATCACAGTTAAAGAGGAAATCTGCTTGAGCCAACACAAGGTAGCTCATGGTAGGGTGAACTTGTGAGGATCCTTAATGGTTCAAACTGTGTGTCATCTGGGAAAGAAACGATGGTTGATTTCATACAAGAAATTCAAACTTGTTCTAGTATTATGAATGCGGTTTCAATGAACTTTGAGTAAAGATTAAAAACCTCTCGATTGTGTACAAAAACACTTTCACTAAGTAACACATCGACTAATTTTCAAACAAACTTTTCTCTTTATTGCTAAAAGTTTATTATAGGTTCATATAAAGATGGAGATGGTGACATCTGTTCCACAAGACAAGATCATTACGCATGCTCTATTCACCAACACATTCAAGAAAATCAAGAAAGCTCAAGCATAGTTTCTAAGCCTTCCGCAACTCTTGATATTACACGTGGTTGTTCTTTTCATGCTAACACATACTCTTGTACTTTATCTCTCTAGAAAAACATCTTTCTCTCTCTAAGATTAATTAGCCAACCCATCATATATTGCTTGTGTTATGATATCATGTATACTACAAAAGGTATGAGCATGTCAGTCCACAAGACACAATATCACAAGACGGCGAAAAGACCACAAGTTGATGATCAAAGATTAGATTTGGCTAATGATCTAACAGAAGCTCAAGTTTACATATCAAGTATAATCACAAGCTACAAGACAAAGACCACTACATCAATGTACAAGATATTACATGAAGAATCAAAAGACTACGAGCTGAACACAAGATCAAGATTGCTAAGCTTAAGTTAGTATTTTCTAGGCTGACCTCCCTTATGGGGAGATTGTTAGATATTAGAAAAAGACTCGGTCACCCCGTGTATTTTACCATTTATTATAGCTCGTAGTTAATCGTTTAATGTATAACATTCGGTAATGGGCCGGGTAATTAAACCTAACATGTAAGCCCATGCCAAGGCCTTAGGCTGGTTTTGTATATAACTATATAAGCCTCTTCTATGCCTTGGAAGAGGTGGTTAGTCATTTCATTATACAAGTTCACTTTCTCTTACTAGAAAGCTTTTCTCTCTCACTTTCTCTAGATTTGGCTAATCCGTCTATCTTCCGTTGTGTTATGATTTCCAATATCCTACAGTCGCTAAAGAAAAATCAGCTCCAGTTCTTTAGGTACTTAGAAGATCAAGATCATCTTCAATTTAGTTTATGTGGTGGTTCAGAAGCTGATGACAAGTCCTTAGCAAGAGCTTTAGTTTAGCTTGGTTGACAATTCCAAGCTAAACAATGTCGATCTCCTTCTTAGAAGATTGAAACAAAATGTTTCACTTCTAGAAGGTTTACAAGGCAGGATAAAGATTGCTTTAAGTCAAAAGGAATAAAGCAATCTCCATAGGAATAGTTACTTCTAAAGTTGGTATAGAAGTACAAGAACTTTCCTTAAAGGACTGTACCTAGTACCTTAAAGCATGTTTGCATTAAATAGTATCTCAGCCACCCATTGGATGCATGACATGCGTACTAAGGTAACTTGTAAACCCTAATTCCTTTGCCTATAAAAGGAAAGTGATATTAAGAGTAAATGTTATCTCTTCCATTTAATGTGAAACACATTAAAGATTTCATTTATCTCTCAAACAAATAAAATAGAACTGCTGAAGCTAAAGCTTTAGTTCTAGTTAAGTTGTTTGTTTTTTTTACTCTAATAACTTTGTTTAGAGATGAAGTTCGAAGGAGATAACACCCCAATTGTCATTCAACCACCTTGTTATTTTGTAAGCAAGGTGTGTCATAGATTCTTTATTTGATTCTAATAAGAACCTATACGTTGAAAAGTTACTTCTGTGTGTTTTAAACTTGTTCTCTATATTGTTCATATATATATATATATATATATATATATATATATATATATATATTTTATATATATATATATTATATTATTTATTTATATATAATATAATATTATATATATATGTTTAAAACTCACTTTGTTGCCATGGAGTGTGATTAGTTTAACTTGATAACCGGGGACTAATAGTCTTGACATCCATTTGATAGACTGTCATGTTCTTATGAGCGGCATATGTAATAAAGATTATTATGGCCTCTAGTCGTGAAACCGGTGCAAAAGATTCTTCAAAGTCGATTCCTTCTTCTTGACGATATCCCCTTGCTAACAACCTAGCCTTGTTTTTCAAAACACCTCCTAATTCGTCTAATTTAACCTTGAAAATCCACTTCAAAGTGATTATCATGACACGGTCTAGATGAGGTACGAGTTCCCATACTTTAAGTCATTCGAACTCATTAAGTTCTTCTTGCATAGCTTCGATCCAACATGATTCTTTCAAAGCTTCTTTATAGTAACAAAACATTGCGTTGGTTTGTAGTTGATGTCGTATAGAGACAGGTCTTGAAGAATTGCCAATGACATTATCCAACAGATGATCCTTGGTCCATTTTTTGAGATGTTCAGGTGGTTTATTAACTGACTGCACATTAGTTGGAATAACATCCCTTGAAGAAGATTCTTCATAATTTAGTTTTGGGATTGGAACACCAAAGAAGGGATCGCTATCTAAATGTGCAACTTTAATATCGTGAAACTGTTCTTCAACACCAGAAGGAACAACTAGGATTGTGATTATTGAGGGGTTTTTGAAGTACTTAGAAATGGTGCATCTTGATCAATGGAAGTTAAAGAAGGTGTACCAGTTGGATCAGCAGGTTCTGGAGCAACAACTGCTAGAATTGGAGAAGCAACAATAGATGGAGGATAAAAGTATTCATCAAACATCGGTTGAAACAAAATATCTCAGTCCTTCTTAGTTGGTGGGACATAAGGTATTGGAGAATGAGGGTTTTTCATGAGTCCTGAACTCATTGTTCCAGGAGTCAACAATTGAAGCTCGGGTCCTAAACTAATTTATTCAGAAGCCATCGCTGTCAGCTCATCAAAGTCAACGTGAATAGTTTTAATGATTAGACAAGGCCTCTTGTTGTATATTTGGTAATCCATCTTTGCAGGAGCATGACCGACGAAGATTCCAAAATTTGCTTTAGGTTTTAACTTTCCAAGATCTTTATTATCATTGGTGGGGTAACATAGAGAACCGAATACATGAAGATAAGATAAGTCGGGTTTCTTGTCATGGAGAAGTTCATAAGGTGTTTTTTTATGACGTTTACGGATTAATGATTAGTTTTTGGTATAACAAGCAGTCACAACAGCCTCTGCCCAGAGAAATAACGGAGCCTTAGAAAATATCAACATGGTTCATGCAGCTTCCACTAAAGTTTGGTTTCGTCTTTTGACAACGTCATTCTGTTGTAAAGTTCAGGCAACAGATGTTTGGTGTGAGATTCTGGCATCTTCATAGTACGCTTACAGGGTCTGATTGACAAACTTTGTGCCATTATCTATTCTGATATTACGGACTATTGCATTAAGACGAACTTGAATCATTTTTAGAAATTTATTCACGAACTCTAGAACTTCATCCTTTGATCGCGGAAACTTCACCCAAGTAAACCTAGAGTAATCATCAACAATAACCAATATGTATTTTCGACCATTGATACTTTGAATCCTTGGTCTGCAAAGGTTAATGTGCAGAAGATAGAGCTTTTCTTGAATGGAGTCTTTAGCTTTGGATTTGTGGGAGTGTTTCTTGCTTTTTCGTAGTGCATAGGTGAAACACAAATAATCCTTCTGAAACTTTAATCCGGGCAGCCCTCGGACTAGTCCTTATTTGGCCAGTGTAGTGATATAATCAAAGTTTAAATGGGATAACCTTTAATGCCATAACCAAGACTTGGTCTTTAAAGCTTTAGACAAGAGACAAATAGGAGAGGATAACATCATATCTTCCATAGACAAAGTGTATAAATTTGAACCCCTTGATCCCTTGAGTAAATCAACACCTTCTAAGTCACGAATGTAGCAGGCGTGTTTGCAAAAAGCTACCTCAAGATCAGAATCACAAAATTGGCCAACGAAAAATAAGTTATGTCCTAATCCTTCCACATAGTAAACCTGAGAAATCATAACATTTCCCATCTGATAGTCACCATAACTCATTATCTTTGCAATCTAATCGTTACCAAATCTGACAGTACCAAGAAATTTGTGAAAAAAGTTGATGAGCTAAGAACAGTTTCTTGTCATGTGTTTGGAGCATCCAGAGTCCAAATACCAGAGAATAATTTGGACAACCTAAATTTGACAAGAAAAGAAGATGGAACATTTGAAGCATTAGATCCCCAAGATTGATTGGGTTCTGAGTTGTTAGAAATCCTAGATTCTACAAACTTAGATTTGCTACTCGAACCTACAAATTTTGTTACTTTGGGTCTCCTGATGTAAACCTTAATTTCTGGATTTTTTTCTAATTACTGATTTTGAAGTGGTTTCCTTAAGAGGAATTACTTTAGTGGAGGTGATCATAGTTAAAGGGCACGTATTTCCATCTATATTAAAGGTCCATCTTGTAGGTTTCCACCTATATCCAATACTAGTGAACACTTTACCAATTGGTTTCCAAATTTTCTTCTTTTTGTTACTCTTAGCAGATCCAGATTTAGAATGCACATTCACATCATTAGCAAAATCAAGAACACACAAATCATGAATTGCATCAAACATACATTCATTACATGTAGCACAATTTAATTTAAAATTCGCAGTTAATATGGAATGCTTAACATTTGCATTATAGACAGGTTTAATAACACGACTGTTTTATTTGAACTAGATTTAATGCTCCTAGGGTGGTCTTCTACTTTATTCTTCATGTTGCTACTAGTTATTCGCGAGATCCTATTTTTCTTGGTATTGCCTAAAGGCTGTGATATGCTAGCACTAGTAGAACTCTTCATTCCTGTAAAAGGCAACACAGGTTTGTTAGAATCTTGTGTTTTATGGAAATCTACCTGTTTTTTAGTGTTACTTGAGGATGTGACAGGTTTGGCAAACCTAACTTTCTTGTTTTCATTTAATGGTGTGATCGCAACCAATTTCTCACTAGGTTCTGTTAAACTAGGGCATGTAGCTGTCACATAAACTAGAACCTCCTGAATTTGTTTAGCATACTTATAGGCATAGTCTAAATCACTATCTAAAGGTCTGAGTGCTCTAGCGTGTTTGACTAATTCTCGAAGTGTGTCAACATGTTCCTGAGTGTGCTTAATATAGTCTATGTGTGCATCCCTATTTATCAATAATTTATAAGAGAGAGGTTCTAAGTCTAGCCTAAACATTCTTGGAGTAATAACATTAGTATTATTTGATTGGACATCCTTTTCAGCCACATTTTGTCTTTTACATTCTCAAAGTGTTTCCTCGAATTAGCAATTGAGACATCTTTTGCGTTTAGCTTAGCTTGCTATTCATTTATTTTGAAAAATTCCTGAATTTTAGGAGCATCATGATTGTTTAAAGGTTTGTATTCATAAAACTTTCTTTTTGGTGTTGTAATTTAAGTTTAAGATTAGCACAACGATTTTCAAGTCGTGAACATCCGAGTACAACTTCATTAAAAACTTTCTTTTCAACCATATGTTCCTTTTTGGCAAGCTCAGCCTTAAGCACTAGATTCTCATTGTATTCATGAATAAAACTCTATTGCATTTCACGATAACTATTGCGTGTAGCAAGAGAATTTACACAAATGTGAACTATTTTTTGAGATAAGAGAAGTTCAAATAAGTGATCATTTTCCTGCTCTAATCACTCAATTTCAAGATTATCATGCACTAGACATTTATTATTATTAACTAGAAACACAGTGTCAGAGACAAAATCATCATGCATTACAATATTCATAACATCTTGACAGATAATATGTTCCAAGATTCGATCATTATCAAGAAAAAGTTATTTCTTTTCAATATCAAATTATTTCTTGTCTACAAAACACTGTTCAACGACAGCTTCCATTTGGTTAAAGACCGTTTTCACTTCATTAAATTCACTGTGAAAACCATTATCAAAATCTTTAAATGATGCTCGTAAAGAATTTATAAACAGAATTACTTCTTCTAAGAAAACCTTTTTGGTCTGTTGAAAACCCATGAGCCCTCAGTTATTGCATTCGGTGTGGTTCTTACTTTCACCACTTTGTCAAATCTGGCAAGGTGATTTTTTTGTTTTTGAAAACTTGTATTTACCAAACTTATCTTTGGAAGTTCTTTAGGAACCTCTATTTCAACTGGTGTTTGTGTAACAACAAGTTGTTCAAACTTAGGGTTTGAAATCGGTAACCAGAAAGCTTGTTCTGCAGATAATTATTTTTGTGGAACAAAACGTTTTCCAAAGTATTCAGAAAATTTATTCAACTCGGAATAATTAATTGGAGAAATATTAATTTTCTTTTCTTTTGAAATTGGGCCATTTTGTTTTGCAAGCATTTTTGATCGACTCTCTTCTTCTAAAATCAAAATCTCTTCTTCATCAACCATAGAAATCACATCATGTTTCTTAGATATCACAATACCATCATACAATGTTGGTTTAATTCGCTAAGCTTTCTTAAGATACAACGGATTTTGATAACCAAGAGCTTGTTTGTGAGTGTCATCCTAAAAAACTTGTGGTTTCGTTAGCATGCGCACCGCTTGCGCAGATTAACCCACTTTATAGACAATATTATCCAGTTCTTTTATTTTCTTTTCTAAATCAATTTCTTTGTCCATGTATTTATTTTCTTTTTCTTTGGATTCCTTTTTGAAAACATTAAATGTTTGTACTAACGATTCCTTTTCCTTGACATGTTTAGAAAGAGTCTGTTTAAGTGATTCAATTTCTTGTTTAAGTGCATTCCTATTCAGAATCATGTCATCCATTTGTGAATCAATAAAATTTTCATGACTGCTCAAATCAATATTAATTCTTTGTTTAAAAGTTTTAACTCGTTCCTTATATCTTTCAAGCTTAGCGGTGAAGGATTCATTAACAATTTTGTTTTCCTGATTTACCTTATCCCAATTAGTTACTTAAATATACATTTGTTAAAACATAGACATTATCATAACATCTTGTGGTGTAGAAGAATTAGTATCTTCAACAACCGCATTTTGCGTTTATGCAGATATTGGGAATAAGAAATGATATTACTATCACTTGTTATCTCATTATTTGGATAATCATCAATAGGTGTTTGTTTAGAATATTGCATCTCTTACACACTTTGATTAATCATATCATCGGTTTGATAAGTGTTAGAGTTTGGTACCTCAGAGAGGACGTCTGAATCATAACTAGAAAGATTGGCAATAAGGATCGCTTTTGCTGAAGAGATATCATCACAGTCTGAGTCATAAGCATCTAGATCATCAGTCTAGAAGGCAGCATTCTGTGGGATTGTTGTCTGAGTAGCTTGAACATTTGTAATTCCAGGATCTACTAAAAATGCCAACTGTTCCTCATCCAAAACCTGACCAGATTCCTGTGCCTGAACCAGCAACATCTTTTCCTTAAACCATACAGAATTCCTTAGCCTCTTAAGCTGAGTGCACTGCCTTTCCATATGCCCTTCACCTTGACAATTGTAACACTTAACAACCCTTGCTTGACCTGCAACATTATTTCCTCCAGAGCTTGTAGCATTTCCCTTAGTTCCTGTTCCAGCAATACACTGACCATGTCTCCCTTGTACTTGTTAAACAATAACCCTGCCATCTTGAATGGTAGCTTTGTTTCTTAGATTGTAAGATGTTCTGAGTTGGTTGTTGGTTGAAGGAAAACATGATGCCATTATAGTTGACATAAATGCCATTTCTTTGTTTTGACAAGAAATTGGATCATCACCTGGTAGAAATGATTGAACAACAAGTCCTGATTCTAGTTGGGGAAACTCAACTTGTGGTTGTTGTAAAATTGCAAGGGTATGATATGCATTTTGAGGAACTGATGGTGGTGTATGATTGAGTTAGGTCTGGAATGCATGTTGGTATTGTTAAGGATGATTAGGTGCTTCATAAGTTGGTAAGTAAAATTGAGGAGTTAATGATAGTTGTTATGGATACTAAGCAGAATTTGACTGAGTTTGATAGTTAGTAACCAATGCGAGTGGATTCAGATATCTTTCACGCAGCATGCGTGCTTCATTTGCATGTCCCCCTTGTTGACTAAGATATGCATACAGCTGATCATAGTTGGTAGTATACAAGTTCTTTGCTAATTTGACTTCAGTCAGAAACTTGCTCCATTTAGGTTTAAGAGCATTCAAAAACTTTTTATTCACCTGGACTTGCTGCGTTGTCATGCCAATTATATGCATATCATTGATGAGTTAAGCAAATCGCTAGTAATACTTATAATGTGATTCACCCTTGACTGATGTAAACTTATCAAACTCATTGTACAGTTTACATTCACGTTCTTGATATGACAGTTTAGTGTCTTTCATGAGTAAGTTAACTCTAGCCCAGATGTCTTTAGCCGCCTGATGATGGTTGATAAGAGAATACACATCTGGTGGAAGACCTTGAAGAATAATGTTAGTTGATTGAATATCACAGTAATCTTGAAGCTTCTCTTGTTTAGTGAGTTTTGCATATTTTTCTTCGGTCGAATTGCACCATTTTCTTTAATAGTTGGATAGACAAGAGGTCCATTTTCAATTGATTCAAACATCTTCTACCGTTTTTCTTTCCCTTGATGTAGAGCAACATACGACTCTACCATGAGTTATACATTGACTTGTCAAGCATAGGAGGACGGTTCTTAGCACCGGCAACTATCATGTGTTCAGCTAATGTAGTCATTTTCAAATGATTGTTATATGAAATGATAAAATTTGATCGTTCAGTGATAAAGGAGAATTATGTTACAGAGTTGTTGTTGAAGGTGATTAAGATTGTTATTTCATGGGATTTTACAAATCTTAATTAAAATCGAGAAAATAACTAAGTATTTCATGGGATTTTACAAAGTAAGACAAACCGTTGAAAATAACCTTCTCCTAAAAGATGTAATGTTTCGCACAAATATGTTGTGTAATGTTTCGCACACCTATGTTGCGTAATATTTCGCACAAGTGTGTAAAATCCTGTAGAGTTTTGTTGCGCACAACTTACGTATTTCGTACAAATGTTACATAACCTGTTTTGCACAATTATTACATAAACATATTTTGCATAACTGTTACACAAAACATATTTCGTGCAAAATGTAAAATATGGCAGAGTTTTGTTTCGCATGAATACGTATTTCGCAAAAAGATAACTCCTGTAATATTTCGCACGATTACATGTTTCGCAGGAATGCATATTTCGCATAACACAAAACCTGTAATGTTTCGCACGACACAACTTGTTTCGCAAGATTCAATGGAACATATTTTGCATAAACGAGTACGAACCAAAAACACAAAAAATCACCTAAAAGTCACCCTTTTTAATGTTTTTTCTTGATTCTTTTTGTACAACTAAGTATCCTAAGCCAATATCTTGTATAAAAACATAAACTTTAAGGTTTTTAACACCAAAAAAATATGGAATAATATTTTTGAGTATATGAGCTTTCGAACACAACAAAACCAAGTAGACAATCAAGATAAACGCACACAAACTCACGACATCACCCCATGGCGACTGATACCAATTGTAGAATATCAAATCACACAACAATATATGAAAGGAAAGAAAGAAATCTAGAGAGAGAAAGATGGTTGGACACTTCTAGTGAGAGAAAGAAACATGTAATGCATAAATTGTGAAATGAACCAACACCCTCTCTATAGAAGGAGAGGGTATTTATATCCTTACATAGGGGTCGGCCTTGGGCCTTGTGTACCTTAGGCTTGGCTCGGTTAGCTTACTTTTACACAATGTTTAACTACGATCTACGAAATACATTTTAGGAAGTGACCAAGTCTTTTCTCAATTTCTAACAGATAACGAATCTCACAATCGTTATCATAAAGTAATTCCAACCATCAGTGTTGTTTCATGTTCAACTCCTTCTGATCAAGGATGCGTTGCAATCTTTTATGATCGGTGAACACGGTACACTTCGTTCCATACAGGTAGTGCCTCCAAATCTTTAGAGCGAACACTACAGCTCCTAACTCCAAATCGTGAGTTGTATAATTCTTCTCGTGGATTTTGAGTTGGTGGGATGCATAAACTATCACTTTCTCATTCTACAACAATACGGCACTTAAACCTTTATGCGAAGCGTCGTAATAAACTACAAAGTTCTCAGTCCCTTATGGTAATGCCAGAATCGGCGCGCTACACAGTTTCTATTTTAGAGTTGAAATGTCGCTTCTTCTTTATCTCTCCATTCAAATTTCACACTCTTCTAAGTCAGCTTGGTCATAGGCTTTGTGATTTTTAAGAAACCTTCTATGAATAGTCGGTATTAACTGACAAGTCCTAAGAATTAGCGAATCTCTGTTGGAGTCTTAGGTGCTGCCCAATCCGTAATGGACTCAATCTTGGCGGGATCCACGTGAATGCCTTGGATATCAATTACGAGCCCGAGTAATTGTACTCTTGGAATCCAGAATTCACACTTTGAAATTTTTGCGTACAATTCCTCCTTCTTAACTAATTCTAGAATTAACTTAAGGTGCTCTTATAACAACCCGCAATTTTCATCAACGTAATTACCCATCTAATAAATTAGATGCAAGGTAATATCAATCTATTAAATTAGATGCAATATATACCACCTTTTACAGGGAAATTTTTGCTTTACCTTATTATGTAACGTAGTTTACATAACTAAAGTAAACGAGCTCACGCAACCTACCTATGCCAATTCTATATCATGTAAACATCCTAATATGTCAATTCTATATCTTAATATTATTTTTACCAACTACATTACCCATTTAACGTACCATTTACAATGTTATTTCAAAACGAACTTTAAACATTAAACATTTATATCAAACCCTAATTATATGTAATGTACACATATAAAATGAATGTACAAGTATTCAAGGCATGTGTAAAAGTATCATAGCATAATATTTAAATCATACTTTCCTCCAAAACCATGGTACAACACGTTTAAGCTCAATGTACAAATCAATAAAGCACGGATTCAAATAAGCTCATTTTACCACCATTTTTCTTCTAGTTTCTTACCACTACTTAAGCACTAAGTACAAGCTCCTAATGCACAACATTTAAACCCTAATTACCCTAATCCTAAAATTAAAACCTTAATCCTAAACCCTAATCTATCCTCAACCATAACCCTAACTTGAATTTAAAACCAAAAACCCTAACCCGAACATAAATTTAAACTTGACACCCCTTTATTTCATTTTGACCCGTTTTAAACCAAGCTAGGATCCAAGCACCACCATGACCTCACTACTACATCACCACCAAGCACCTTACCCACCTCCTTGCCTCTTTGCTTGCTACAATACTTTGTTACCAAGCAAACACCCCATTCGTCACCTTTCTTGCAAACTGAACCTCCTACAACCCTTCCACCTTGCAAAGCTACACTCCTAGCTCTCCATACTCATCACCTAGCTGCCTTTAGTCATTCCCTTACAACCCTTGGCCACCACACCAAGAAAACTTGGCCACCAAGGGTGTTCGAGTACTATATATACGCAAAAATACACATACCATTCAAACACACCTCAAATCTTCATCACAAACACAAATGGAGTTCTAAATCAGACCAAGGAGGATCAAGAGAAACTTTAAGATCAGAATTGAAGCCAAGAATCAAGAAAAATAAGCCCTTGAAGTTGTTTTGTAGGCGTACGAATCCAAATAAGCTCATACGACCTGTATAAGCTTAAGTAAGCTCACAATCTTGTTCAATAAGCTCATAATCTGTTTTAGTATATTCATAAGGCTCCTAAGATCCTATATAAACTCTTGTTAAAGCCTTGAATCCTCAAACCCATGCGTTTTTAATTAAAACCCTAAAAACGACCCGTTTTGATTTTCTAGCTAACAAATCTTTATTTCTAAACTTTTGTTACGTTAGAACATCTTATTTTAGCTTATTCTATTAAGCTATAACCTGCAAATTACTTTTTATATAACACCCCGTGTTTTAGGGTTATTAACGTCGTCAATAAATCCGCAATGTATCTTTTAGTATTGTACGCGTTTGTTTAA
>BQNB010115313.1:0-21584 GCA_026074375.1 Tanacetum coccineum
GCAGTACTAACTTACACTGGCAGTACTAACTTTTGGTCTTGGCAGTACTAAGTGTGTAGACATTTAAATCCCAACAATCCTCCCCTAAACTTGTGATTTACCTTCAAATGTCAAGTTTCTTCTGAATAAGGTCTTCTAGTCTTCTTATACTGGGGATTCTTTCAAACATACTTTACTGCTGAATTTGTGACTTGATAAACCTGAGGAGCTCATAACCTATTTCACTTTGATAGTCAACTTCTAATTTTTGGCTTAACATTCTTGAGAGAGTCTCTTGTGATAGAGGGTATTTCTTTTCAACCATCATGTGAATTACTAAACCAATATTCATTAAAAGCACATGGACTCTACATAAATTATGTAGCTTCCAGCTTGTCATATTTCAGTCTTGTTGATTTCTCTATATTTCATCTTCTTTATTGGGTTCCATCATTATCTTCAGATCTCCCCAAAGCAATAAGTCAAACCCTTCTGGCCTTGTTGTTTAAAACCTTTCCTTGACCAATCTATACAATTCTAGCACATCCTGCCTATCAAACTCATAAAGCATTACACTAAATACACTGTAATGTTTAACACTTCTATCTGCTCTTTTGATTTGATAATAGAATTTGTCAGCTGCTAGAATTTGTGTCTGCCAATCAACTATTGGATAACTTGTTGATAATGATTCAACATTTAGACCTTCTTCTTCTGAAGTAATGGTCGAGTAACCTTGAAGTTCTTCTTTCTCGGTATCTTCATCTAACTTATATTTCTTGGCAGTTTCTTCACTAGGAAATTCTCTTCCTATTTTTGTAGCAAGTGATTTCTTTCTTCTTCCTCTTGCTTTCTTAGAACTTTCTATGGCAACTTTTTCTGTTTTAGTCTTTGGAGTTTCTGCAGGTTCTTCTAGGACTTCTTGATCTTGTCTCTTTATTCTCTGAATACTTTAAGCTTCTGTCTCATAATCCATAAGTTTAAAGGAATGAATGTAAACCCATACCTTTTCAAAGATAGGCCTAATGTCATAATAAATCATTCCCTTGAAGTCTTTCATCTTGTATCTACCTTGATTCTTCAAGTAGACCATCAAATTTTTCCTTACTTCAGCTACAGATCTTGGTCTATTCTGAAGAGCATGATACCTTATTATTGAGGGATCATTCCAATCAATGACAGGAGCTTGTGTAGCTTCAGCTTGAACTTCTTCCCTTTCATTTAATTGCCTTTGAAGTTCTAAAGCTACTTCAAAATTAATCCTTTCTTTTTCTTGTTCTGCCATGGCTCTTGTTTGGTCTTCCTTAAGTATCTTCTTGGCTAGTTCTTCATCAATGCTCATCTGAATTTGAACCCTCTTCTCAATTTTCTTTGGAGGTTCAGGTTCTGTCATTATTGCTTTTCCTTTGTCTTTTGCCTTTTCACTAGCAGTACTACCTATTTCACTGGCAGTACTAACTTGTCTTCTAGCAGTACTAACTCTTCTTCTTTTTCTAATGTAGGTTTGATAATTAATAGGAGTAGTAACTTCTTTCTTACCCTTCTCTCCACTACCTTGATCTTCGACAAGCTTAGTGGGTTCATCTTCTTGTAACACAAGCTTAGTATCATCACTAGCTTTATCTTAAACCCAAGTCATTCCATCATCTTGCACTAAGGAGATGTTTGGATCTTCATCAATCTCAGGGACCTTCCTCCCTTGTTTGGAAGGATCCTCTGCTGCTTCTTCATCTTCTAAGAGTACAATCCAAGCTCTTCTACTTGATTTGCTAGTCTTGATAGTCTGCTCTAATCTCTTTACCCTTTTGATCAACTTTGTGAGAGCAGCATTGTATGTCTCCTTGGTGTGCTTTAGTTCAGATTCCAAACCTGTAACTTTGTTACATAAGGTAGTACATAATACAATCAATTCATGTAGTTGCAATCTTCCCTCATCATTTCCATGTGAGTGAACACTATGAAGAGGTGAATCATGGGGCATTGGAGCAGGTTCCTCTGTTTCATGAGTGTGGAGTTATAAGGAAGGTGATTGTTGATGTGTTTTAGGAGATAGGGATGGTGTAGATGTTATTCTTGAAGGAGATGTTTGTGGTGTAGTGGATTGTGTTTGGCCCTGAACAAAAATAATTAAATTATATTTAATTATCACGTTTTATTAAATAAAAATATTTAATAAACTACTTAACAATTTAATTAAAAGCGTTTGTTGAGAACGCGAATATTCGAGTTGAAATCCATTTTTCTTTTCTATTTCAGACAAGGCGTAACCGGTCCATAAAATTAATAACAGATATTTTTATAAATGTTATAAAAATATTTATGAAATATTATCAAGTAAATACTCATTTTTATCGGAAACATGATTTGGAAAACAATGGCGCAAGTTTTGTATTTTGAATCGTCCGATAAGTGGCTCAAACGAGTCCCGAACGACTATTTTACAAAATAATACTCGAAAGTTACATATTTGGTCCCTGTGAAAAAGTTACAAAATTTCACCCTCAAGTTTTTAACACCATTCACAAATTTTAAAACTTTTTATATAAATATAAAAGTTTTATTAAATATTTCATTTCCATCTCAAATTATACACACACTTTTATAAAACTATCTCCCTCCCTCAAAAATTCCGGCAGCCCTCCCCGCCGCCGGCCACCACTCACCGCCGCCGAAAAACTTTTCCGTCAAGCTTTTCGGCCGAATCCAAAAAGGTTTCTCACCACCCGATCTAGCCGATCCCCACCATCACTCTCTTCCACACGCTACCACCACGCCATGACACCACTACTGCTGCCATCATCACGCCACAACCATCGCCACCACCGCGAGCCTACAACCACCATAACACCACCATCATCATTTTATCATCATCATCATCACCCCATCACCCCACCCCCATCTCCACCGAAACCCCACTACCAAACAACCACTAGAGGGTGCGTTTGATTTGTTATAAAATATATAGGGTGCGTTGGGTTGATGTAGAAACCAGCGAGGGTGCGTTTGGGTTTCAGTCACTGGCAGGGTGCGTTTAGATCTGAGTTCACCAACAAGGGTGCGTTTGGTTCTATTGTTAACCCACAGCGGGTGCGTGTGGTTTTATAAGCACCAAAAAGGGTGCGTTGGCCTTCTTATTACCCAAAAAGGGTGCGTTGGTTTGGTGTCCCGACCCAAAGGGGTGTTTGTTTCGGTGGTTTAGCTGCAGCCGCCACCATAAGGGTGGGTTCATTTCTTTGGTTCTTAGCTGCACCACCTTGGGTGCGTTTGGTTGGTCTCAGCACCAAAAGGGTGCGTGTTGGTTTTGGTTTTGCACCGCAAGGGTGCGTTGGTTTTGTGAGTTGCACCAGCCGTAGGATGCGTTTGTTTCTGTGCGAGAAGCACCACGAAGGTGGGTTGGTTCGGTGGCTGTTTCATGGCACCAAGGGGTGCGACGGGTTGCTGTTGACACCAAACAGAGTGCATATGGTTTAAACAACACCACGACAAAGGTCCATTTGGTTTTAATAGTTGCAGCTAGGGTGCGTTTGGTTGTTTTCATTAGCACCAAGGGTGCGTGGGGTTTGACAGAAATACCAACAGTTTCGTTGGGTTGTTATTAACATCGGAGAAATGCATTTGGTTTTGTTTTTCAGCGACTAGGGAGTGTTTGGTTTGGCAAATCTGCCAATAGGGCTGGTTGGGTTAAATGAAACGCACTAAGGGTGCGTTTGGTTGTGCACAAACTCCATAAAGGAGTGTTTGGGATAGCAGGAAACCCCAAACAGGGGTGTTTGGGACAACAGGCGCGATAGGGACGTTTGGTTTGGCAGTTAACACCATAAAGGTGTGTTTGGTTTGGTGTTTAATAGCTTTCAGTTGTCTTTGGTACAATAACCCACATAGGGTTTTTTTTTTGCTATATTGTTTAGTTAGTTATTAACTTTTGGTTAAAATATATACTTATTAAAACATGCGATGTTTTAAACGTAGATTGGTTGATTGAAAATGGGAAAACGTTGAGTTTTGTAAAGAAGGAAAATGTCATATAAACAAAAAGGGTCATGGCAAAATTTCTAAAAATGTATATACTTATTATTTTTAGATACAACACTTATCGTCTTTGAAGGACGATAAATGGACTAAGTTATAATTTAAAGATGTTTTAAATTATAATTTCACAATAACTAGACAACAAACAAAATACTAATTTATAAAATGTTATTCTATAAATCCTGGCTAGAAAATAAAGTCATAACTTTGGTACGGACTTTAGAAACACCGTTCACTTAATTGGTAACTTTAAAACGTACGATTCCGTTATGCAAGAACTTTTATTTATTAATATTGGTGATTTCCGAAAACGTGTCAAACCATTTGGTTTAATTATTTACTTACACTTATTATGTAATACATGCGCGGTATAGCATACTTCAAATTGATCTTTTGATTTCTGGTCGTTATTATATAATTCACTATATGAATTATATAAATTGTTCATCTTTCAAGGTAATATATATGGAATATATTACATATTTTGTTATATAATTCACCAAATGAATTATATACTTTTGAATTGTTTTACCAAACCAACCACCAAACCAAACTGCCGCTTGGAATCTAAATCTTTTATCAACGGGTCGCGTTGATGTAATCATCCGTCGGGAAACTAAATTCATTATCCTAAACTAGTGGGATTTAACCGTTAAGATAAACGGCAACTTCTCGGTCAAGCCGTTTCGTCTTCCGTCGTGTTGTGCATACTAGATGCCTACCTATCAATCGTTCTTCAACATCAAGGTGAGTTCATAGCCCCATGTTTTACTGGTTTTACATATATTTTTGGGGTGAGAACATGCTTGTTTATAAATGCATTTACGTGGTTGATTACCTGTTTGGTTTACATACTCATTTATATATCTCGCGAGGAGATACAATACTTGGTTTAATTTTTGAACGTAAACGCATACTATACTTTTATGATTACGGATTAGCTTAGGTTGCATGAACTGTAAATCACTTGGAGGGTGAGCGCGAATGTTATGAAATAGATCTATTTGGGATTGACAATCCCCGTTCGGGTGACTAGCTATCACTGGGAACGAACGTTATACCATGTCGGATTACGATTGGATTGGCGCCTACGGGGCCAACAATCATTACTGCCTGGGTGTTCTTGGAGGGAACACCCATGAGGGGAACATATTATTTTTATTACTGTCCGGGTGTTCTTGGAGGGAACACCCACATGATGGAACATATTATTTTTCATTAATACCCGGGTGTTGTTGGAGGGAACACCCATGATGGGTACATATTATTTTTCATTAATGCCCGGGTGTTCTTGGAGGGAACACCTATAATGGGTACATATTATTTTTCATAAATGTCCGGGTGTTTCCTTGGAGGGAACACCTACATGGTACACTCTTACTGTGCCTTGAAATAATAAGGCATACAAACAAAGTCTACGTCGCAGTTTCATGAACTTAGATTAATCTTAATCAATAATTTTATCTCACAAGACGATATTTACTGTTTCCTTGAACAAAGTTGCAATAACACTAACTTGAAAAATTTTGGTGACATTAAATTGTCATGCATTCTTTATAAATCTTTTGGATAAATTGGTACATTTGGTACAGTAATATAGATCATGCAGTTCTGTATAAATCTTTGGGATACGATTGGTATTTTGGTTGACATAAAAATGGTCTTGCATTCCTTTATAAATCTTTGGGATTTTTACATGGTAACTCAGTTATGACCCAGTGGAACAAATACAATTTATTTAGAAACAACATTCATATATAAACTAACCTATAAACTCACAAACTTAATTTTGACACTTTTTACAGCATGTTTTTCCTCAGGTGAATTATCTGCTTTGGAATTATATTTGAAGTGCATAGGGTCTTTACATATACAATTTTACATGGTGATGCAATTATGTACAACTAATATTTTTGATTTCAGAAAATCAATACGAGATTGTTTTACAAATGACACTTTTTAGAGGTCTATCTCTGTATCTAGCGCTGTGTATTAATGAAGTAGCACCCCATGTTGTATTCCCGCTGCGTTGTCCATATTTTTTGGGGGTGTTACAAAGATCACCCAAACACTTAGATGTATGATCACTTAATGGAAAAGGTTCTCTAGTTTGTTTAGCCCTTTGACAAATTTTACAACAACCAATATTATCTTTTTATCAATCTGTAAAGAATTTTTTAAACATACAGAACAGGCTCTCAAGATTGAACCAATCATCAGAGACAACAACATTGGTATCTAAGAGTACTATTATTACTTTGAAGACCTTGTTTATTATAGGAGTACAATCCTTCACAATGATCACCAATCCCCAGAACATTTTTCAGATTCAAATCCTGATTCAAGAAATAACACCTATTCTCATCAAAGGCAACAATTAACCTATTTCTCTTTAACCAATTTATGAACAGAAAATCAAAGTAACACAATATTCATGTATAACCATTCACAATCATACAGATAAATCCGAACGAAAAAAAAAAATAGATAACCAGAGATTTTCAATCTTAGAAAAAATAGGCCTTTGTCCTATTAAGTATGACCCACTTTAATCAAGATGAGAAAAGTCAAGCATATCTAATTCTTCTATCAGTTAAGTCATTAAATTCTGATTTACCCATGAATCAACAATTTTACCATTACTAACAAGTTTTGGTTTAAAATTAGTATTAGAACTGATGTTCGGGTCTTGTAAAGACATCAATAAGAAGTTTTACAACTCCATAGGCAGTGTACCTAAATGTTGTAATTGTATGAATGCAAGACTCCGGGGTTTTAACGATCTCCAGGGAATGGTTTGGAAGTTCGAACATTGTCTAACAGAATTCTAAGGGGTTGAGATAAGATTCTTATAGTGTTTTTATATTTATAAGAAAACAGGTAAATATCATGGTTTGAGAGGTTGGTTTGATTAACTAATTAATTTAAATATAATTTAAACTACTGGTGATAACTTTATGATAAAAAGATGTATTTACCTAATCATGCACTACTTCTCAGATTGCTTCTCCTAGATTCTGATTCTTGTACACATGAGATGATCTGTTGTAAGAAATTCTAATCACATGAACGGATTACAACAACCCGCTCGTCTATTTAAATATTTCGTTAGGGCAACGTAACAATTAAGGTACTCCCTTTGTCCTACCAAATTATTAGTCTAACGCTTTTGACGTTATATGAATTCTTTTTTTTATACACTTAAAGAAATAATTAGTTTATTTTTGGTATATAATACTTGATGCAAAATATAAGAATGAATATATTTAAATGTATTTTCGTTGTTGTAAACTGTCTTATCAAGTATATAAATAACACAAACAAAAATAACTGTCAAAGTTGGAACATAAATGATTTCAAAAAGTCAAAAGTGACTAATAAATTGGGACGGGGGAGTATTATGAAGACTATTACAAGGCCCCTAAGTGTATATTAAATGCATGTGAAATAACTTAAGAGGGATCAACCATATTAGGGGTAAGGTAGTATGAAGACTATAACCCAGATGGTAATCCTTCTACATTACCAACGGTTTCCCTAGACCGTCTATCCAATTTAAATAACTTATGGCTAGTTAACTAGACCTAACACGCATCATCAATTAACAAAAAGCAATATCCCACGGATCTACAAACCTAATTTCAGCAATCCTAAGTAAATACAAAGGAGGGTTTAGCCTAGCCTTTTTAAAGATAAAGCATAGAACAAAATCAAGTCAACACAACACCATAGACATATGAATGATTAATGATACATATTTACGTGATTAAAACATGGAATAAATGTTGTTACAATAGGTTTTGAGGCCCAAAAACCGACTAAACTGTATGAAACGACCAAGGGTTCGTCGCCCTAGAATTAGTACAAAGTTAACAACACTTAAAACCCTAATTTTCTGTTTAATATATATAGAAAAATCGTTCAAACAACGTCGCTTTGAAGTCCTGGCGCCTTCGCCAAGGGGCGAGATGATTCTAGATCCACTTAAGTCGCCACGTCCAGACGCCGTCGCAATTTCCACCCCACAGATAGAACACTATGGCAACGCTTTATACCCTCAGACGCCGTCTCCACGCACTGTAAAGCATAAAATCTTCAAGAGATTTGGTGTAGGACCGTAGGCTTGTTAGTTTCTTCTCCAAATGAGCCCAAGTCATCGAGGTATTTTCTTAAATGTCATCCAAGGCTAAAAATCATGAAAACAACCGATTATGCACTAATCAAGGGCAATATTTTTGGGCGTAATTTAGGGGTTAAATTGACCCCAAAAATAGAGTATAAAATGACACCTCATCAGAACAAAAAAACTTTATAAATTTTTTATGAAAACAAAACTGTTATTAACGTAAAGAACATGCCATATAGGCCAGTATATTTTGTCCAACTTATTGTCTTTAATGATAAAGAAAAGAGTTGCACATTTGTTCATCTGTAAACCTAGAAGATGAACTTTTCCCAACAAAATTATTATTAGAAACATTTTGTTTCTTAAAATTTTGACCAGACTTTTTCTTCCCAAAATCAGCAGGATATCCCATAATTTTGAAGCATCTATCAATAGTATGACCATTAAAACCACAATTCTCACAAACCACAGCTGAACCTCCACCTTGCCTATTATTATTCAAATTATTAGGTCTTGAAGGTTCACTACTGTTATTCTGATTATTTCTCTGAATATTCTAACTACATGGCACATTAAAAACAAAAGCATAAGCCTGATTCCTTTAAGAGGAACCATCAATACTACCAGCAGCAACTCTATGAGATTCCTTACTAGAGATGTGTTGGGATCTCAGATTTGATGATTACAAAACTACATATGCATAAATGAAGAAAGATGAAATAAAAGAAAACAAGATATGCCTAAAGAAGGAAACAAGATCAAGATAAATGCTGATTGAGACGTTAAAAATCAACATTAAAGATAAGATATAGATTAGTCAAACATTAATGTGAAGATTTAATGTTAATTAATTAGTTACCTAATTGTATATGGTTTCCTTTTGAAACAACAAGGACTTAATGGAAAAATTAAGTTAGCAATTCAATGTAAGCTGTTTTCTATAAACCCTATATATAAAAGGTCATAGGCGTCTGGTTAAGATCATCCATCATAGTTAGATCTCTCTCAATGAGATTCTAATAGTTAGTTAGTTTATGTATTAGTTAGTTTAGCCCCAAGGATCATTTGATCTTGGGGCAATAGATTAATAATAGAAAACCTTGTTTGATAACTTATTGTTCTTTATTATTCCGCTGCTGATATGTAAGAAATCACATATCCTTTTTATACCAAAAATGGCCTTAAAATGAACAAATTGTGCAATTAATGCAGTGTATATTACTGTTTATTTGTTCATTCTTATGTGTAGGTACGTATATTGCAAAAATCATAAGAAAACGGTCAAAACCGGACAAATACAGACACGGAACGGAATGAGTGCTCAAGAGGCAGGAGTTTTCTATCAAAAGGTCATCAAGTCAATAAAAAGTCAACTCTTGGTCACCACAAAAGGACAAAACCCATCAAATTAACCAAATGAGCCTTAAATTAATTTCACCAAGAACTCCTTAAACCCCTAACATCGTTAGTCCTTTTATTAATAAAGGCTAACGGTCGTTATCTCTTATATAAAAACCCATTTACCTATTAACCAAGCCCAAATAACATCTCCTGAGCCCAATTCCCTTTACATTCATATAAGTCCAAGTCAACATCTCTATAAGACGGGTCAAACACACTTTTATAAAAGAAAAAGGGCGTGAAAATCTATTTTTCTATTGTTTATCATCTCCCTCAATTAACCCTGCATAAAAAACAAAGGGTAAATCCTAATTAACTATGTGGCTAAAAGATTAGAGTACTAAGCATTGAGTTGGCAAAGCAAAACGTCATCAAGTGCTCTCATTAGCTAGAATTAACAAGAGGAATGACATGGTGGATTCAAACAAACACACCTTTGATGGAATTTTGTACTAAATCCTCTGTAAAAGAAGCACAAGAAGGGAAACAAACCACGGATTGCCACGCTGGCAATCCGTGTGACATACTCATCCAAGGGCTCAAATGAAATGATTTTCTTTTCAGTTGTGTAAATATGATCAAGATGAAGATGAGCGCTTAACAAACTTGGGGACCTAGAAGCTTCATTAAGCCACTATAAATACTAGCCTTCATCACTCACAGAAGGAGATAGTTAGTTAATTTTTAGGGTTGTTTAGTGTAATTTTCGTTAAATATAGTTTTTAGATAAATGTAACTTTTAGCTTATTGATTTCAATCCTTGTAATCTCATTTAAAAGCTTTGTAATCTATTTTTATTAATAAAATTTAAAGTTTGTTTTTAATCTTGTGTTAAATTATGTTTTACTTAAATAGTTTAATAAGCTCTTGATTAATCTTAATAAGCTCTAAATAATCTGTCATTTTAATACATAAGCTAATCCTAGCCACTCAACTAAGCTTCGTCAAAGCTTAGTTGAGCTAATCTTTTTCAATCCACATCTAATTACCACAGCTTTTATGGAAGGGAAGCCAATAATGGATGGGCTTCCAGGACCCTACCAGCTTATCAATTGATAAGCTGGAGCTTGTTGATAGCTCATTTGAGCCTAATTTTAGCCTTGTTTAGAGCAGAGGCTCCTGTAAGTTTCCTCTTTCCATTTTTAGCTTAAATTAGCATTGCTAGCTTATAACTACTTATTATCTGCTTTTTATTGCTTAGTTTAGCTTATTAGTACTTGTTATAGTTGTTAGTTGTCTATTATGTTTCTTGGTAGTATAAAATCTTAGTTTCATTAATCTGTCATAAAATTGTCAATAAAAAACCAAAAATATTAGTATAGATTGTTAGCTTATAGATTTGCTTATTGTCTGCTTATTAGATTTGTTTGAAGCTTATTGTCATCTGTTATTTGCAACTTGCTCTTTGAATTTCAAATTTATAAGCTTAATATGGATTTTTACACTTTAAAGGGGTGTTTGGAATAGCAGTACTAACTGTTTATTCCTTTAATTTGAGTTTAAGTCTCATTTCTAGGTTTATAAGTTTATATGTAAGAGCTTAGTTTAAGCTTAATCTAGTTTTTACAAAGATTGGTAGATGTAGTTAGAATCTGTTAGAATTAAGTTTATTAGTTTAGCATTTTAAGCTCAAGTTAGCTCTAGTTGTTATGAATGCTCTATTTGTTCTTAGTTGAGAATTTTAAGAAGAGTAGCAACATAGCTTTAAGCCTGCATTTGTGATTTTAAAGTTTTGGTAAAAAAGATGTCAATTACATCAGCATTAAAAACAGTCAAACTGCCATTTTCAATCTCAAAAATCAGAGGGTAATTGTAGGAGTTTGGTCTTGATTTTTCGCACACAGGTAGTTTTTAGGTCAATCTTAATTAGCTTTAGCTTATTTTCTCTTTAAAAGATCATTAAGCTATCTGTTTTTAAGCTCAAAATAAGCATTTTGTTCTTTTACTAAATAAAAAGAAACTCATAGGTGCACTACGTCAACAAAAGCATTTTCACTTAGCTTTTCTTTAAGTTTTTGATTTCTACTCAAATTAGTTTTTTAAAAGGTTGTTTAAGTAATTTGAGGCCGAAGCTATAGGGATTTATAAAGCTAGGATTTCTATAATGTTCCATTTACTAAGTTTAAAATAACTTAAAATTAGCTATTGTGTCAATTGGTACCCTTTTGATATAAATGCTTAGTTTGGATTTTAGATCTTAAAGCTATATTTGCTGTATATTTCTAGTCTATACTAGCTTATTAGGATAGAATTTAGCTGTTGATAGCTTAGTTAGTCTTGTTTTTAGCTTATTGAAGTTCTCTTTTTGTTGGTCAAGTAAAAAGCTCATAATCCTTTAAGTACTTACCGTCTGTTTTCAGATCATTTTCAGCTTATTTAGTTTTAAAAATAGTTGTTTTTATTAAAATTGCTTAATTTCATCTTTTCTACAAGTTTGCTTTTTAAAGGTATTATCTAAAATTAAAAAAAGTGAAGAAAGTGGAAATCCAGTGAAGCAAGGCTCGAACCCCTGACCAAACTACCTTCCTCAACCTTTATAAACGCCTCACCACACAACACACTCACCACTGCGCCCTTTGGAACTTTTAACTTCCAGGGTGCATTTACTTTTCTTTTAAACACATTTTAATTTTCCCTTTTATAAAATAAGCCGTAACTAGTTTTTGGCTTTTTAGGGCTTAATTTTTCAGCTTATTTTTAGTTCTTATTTTTATAAAATCCAGCACTACATTTTACACTTTTAGTAATTTTCTTAGAATTTTTAGGATTCATTTAGTATTTTTAATCATTTAATTTTGTTTAAAACTTAATAAATTCATAAAAAATAAAAAAATAATCAAAAAATAATCAAAAAAATAAAATTCTTTTTTTCTAAAATTTTCTTTATCAATAAATCCTAGCCTTAGGTAAGAATATACTTCCGTATGTTAATATTTTGAAAGTTCAATTTTTAAAGAACGGGATTCGATCCCCGTTCTCGTTTTCTTCGTTTTTAGCTCAAATTAATCTCGGTTTAGAAATTCCTTAGCTTTTTACTTTTAAATAGTCATTTAGGATTAGAAAAAGTTTAGAAAAGCATTTAGGGTTTAATTTTAGTGTTTTTGCTTATTTGTCGTGTTTTATTTTATTTTCCGTTATCATTTTTTCGTAGTTAGATTTAATTATGCCTTTATTTGCTCGCTATTAGGATTTTAGAAAACAAATCATCTTTGAACCAATTCAAGTCATTGTCCAAATAACAAACGAGGTCTCAATTTCATAAATCTTTGGGTGAAACGACCCGGTAAACACTTACCGGTTAAACGTGTAGTATTTTTGTAAGATTTTTCCAACTAAAGACGTGTAATTCCAGGGTAGTTTATTAATTTTGATATATATCGTGTATAATATTAAACGTATTAAAACTATACACACCAAGTTTTTGGCGCCGCTGTCGGGGATTTGTGATTAAGATTCCTTCGTTTGCTTTTTGACGATCGATATTAAATGGAGAACCGTTTGCGTTTTCCAAATTCGCTTTTGAGAAAATACAAAAAAAAAATACAAAAAAACTTTTAAAATATATAAAAGTAAAAAATATTTTCTTTTTCTTTTAGTATAAAAAAAGTTAAATAAATACGAAAAAACAAAAATATTTGCTCTTCCGGATTTTTCGATTTTTCTTGTGAATTCGTGAATGTAAAAAATAAAAATTTTAACCAAGTTGGTAAAAGAACACCAACAAATAATACTTCAATTTGAAATATTATTCATCAATAAGTTCCCGACGAACACTTAAGATAAAAAAAAATTACCGTTCTTTGTCCTTAACAAAAAAGGCGCAACCTCTTATTTTGTAAAATTTATTTACTTAAGAGAGTTACCCTAAGTTTTTGGATTATTCGGTAAAACAAAAAATTTAATTTTCTCATTTCTTTTCATCATTCATTTGTTTGATTGTGCAATGCGCACTAAAATTCCAATATTCCACAATAATTCAAACGTAACCATTCCGAGACGACAAAATAAAGGACGTGATCTAAAACATAGTCGAACCCGAGCCTTTGTACTATCGTTACCAATGACGGACGTACAATGTAACGAGCAACTCTGGCACCCACGGAAGCTGAAGGTTAGGGAGAACATCGTTTTATACCAAAACTAATGCAGATCATTTTGAGATTAAAACCTAATTTGCTACAACTGGTTCAAGCAAACCCGTTTCACTGTTTAGAGAACAAAAATCCCCACTCAACAGCTCATATTAATAGTTTTTTTCAAAAGGATTACCTCGACTCACTACATTTAGAATGTACCAAACGATGTGATTAATCTAATGATGTTTCCATATTCACCTCGAGGAGGGCCACTAAAACTAGGTACGAGAAAAGAACCTCCTAATATCAATTTAACCTTTTGGGAGGATCTTCGTTACCAATTCGTTAATTCATTTTTTCCCATCCTCGAAAAACAGCCTCACTTAAAGATAAAATCTCTCATTTACCCAAAAATTCGATGTAGTCTTTAGTGAAGCGTGGAACGATTTACGAAATGCTGAGAGCTGTCCTCATACGGATTTACGGAGTTAACTCAATTTGATACCTTTTATAACGGTTTAAACGACAACGATCAAGACTCCTTAAATGCCACGGCGGGTGAATTTTTTTTGAGTAAGACGACTAGAGAAGCTTTGAATATAATTGAAAACAAATCAAAAGTGCGTTATTCAAGAAACAAACCAAATGCTTCTAGGATGAATACAACTTCTAGGGAAAGTGTTAGTAAAACGGATGAGAGAATTGATAAGCTTGCGGATCAACTTTTGACCTTAGTCGAGATTGTTTCTACGAAAGTTGTCACTCCCGCTCCGGTTAAAGCGGTTGAGGAAACTTGCGTTACTTGTGGTGGTGTCCATTCTTGGTATAATTGTCCGACTACCGATAACAATCAAACTAGTGTTTGTGCGACTACGGGTGCTTACAATCAAGTTGCCCCTCCGAACCGAGTTAGTTATCAAATGGCACCACCTGGTTTTGCTCCGGTGCAAAACAATGGTCAAAATAGGTTTAATCAAAATCAAGGTCAAGGGAATAATTTTAATCGGGGAAATAATTTTCATGGTAATCAAAGTTTTCAAGCTCAAAATAATCATGCTCCGAATTTCCAAAACCAGGGATTTCAAAACCAACCTTTTCAAGTGCATAATAATCAAGTTCAACAAGAGTTTTCAAATGAGTTTTCGAGTTACAATAGAAATAACGATCAAATGATGAGAAACATGCAAAATCAAATCAACTCGTTGAAAGGAGACCTTAAGAATGAAATTCAAAACACGATAAAATCTCAACAAGCGGTCATGATGAATCAACAAACTACCTTTCAAAATAATTTGCAAAACGTGATATGTGGATTGTTTTAGAACCAAGCCTCAACTTTGGGTACTCTCCCGAGTAATGCCATTCCAAACCCGAAGGGTGAGATAAAAGCAATCACTACTCGAAGTGGTGTTGCTTACAAGGGACCCTCGATTCCTACTAATACTAAAAAAGTAGTGGAACGAGAAACCGAGGAGATAACGGATAAGGAGAAATCTAATTTCCAAGGAAATACTGCTCATATCCCACCTCTGGTTACCCCCATTCCAATTCTGAAACCCGATGTTCCAAAGACTTTGCCTAAAACCACTCCCATTCCAGAGCCTGATGTTCCGAAGAGTTTACCTAAGCCAAATATTCCATATCCTTCATGACATGATGATCAAAAGTCCCATGACAAAGCTTCGAATCAAATGGAGAAGATCTTCCAAATCTTTCAAGATTTGCGCTTCGACATAAGTTTCGCAGATGCTTTACTTTTGACGCCAAGATTTGCTCCTACGATTAAGAGTTTGATCATGAATAAGGAAAAGTTGCTTGAGTTAGCTAAGATACCGTTGAACGAGAATTGTTCGGCGATGCTCCTCAAAAAGCTTCCCGAAAAGCTTGGAGATCATGGCAAGTTTCTTATTCCATGCAATTTCCTGGGAATAGATGTATGTCACGCTGATATGTGTGAAAACACATATCCTTTTTATATCAAAAATGTCCCTTAAAAGACCAAAATTATACATAAAATACTTGTATATTGCTTGTTTTGTCTTTGTAATGGTGTAGGTACGGATATTGCAAAAATCTCAAGAAAACAGTCAAAGCCGGACAAACACGGACACGAGAACATATAGAGTGCACAAGAGCCGGGGATTTGATAGCAAGAAGGGTCAAAAAGTCAACCCTTGGTCAACTATAGGCAACAAGTCAACTCTGGTTAAACTTATAAACACAAAATTCCAAAATAACCAAAACAACCCCTTGAAGTTAAACCAAATTGCAAAAATAACCCTAAGCCTTAACAACCGTTATCTCTTTAAATATAAGAGATAACGGTCGTTATCTTCTTATTAACCTAAAACCCAAAACAAACCGTGGCCCATTTATTTTAACCCAAAACCCGGCCCAAGTCAACGCCCTTTTCCCCGGTCAAATATCCCAACGTTTTAAACGGTAAAACAATAATAAAAAAAAGAGCGCGAAATGTTGTTACTGTTTATCTTCTTCTTCAGTTTTACCTCACGTCAAAATCAAAGGGCAAATGAAAATTGAGGACGTGGCTTAGTAATTCAAGCACCAACATCCAAGCTGGCATAATTATGAGTCATTGAGAGGCTCTCATTGGTGGAAACCCAAAAGGAGGACACGCGGGACATGAAAGAAAGCACACTAATGATTGGTAATTTGCACTAAAGTTAGTGCAAAAGAAGCACAATGAGCCTGACACACGGAATGCCACGTTGGCAATCCGTGTGCTCACTCATTTAATCCAACGGACATCAATAAGGATCCAATGATGAGCAAGAATCAAGGGCCAAGATCAAGAGTTAGAGGAGCGTATCTAGACTCCTAGAAGCTTCTCATTCCTGCTATAAATACAAGCCCACTCCTCTCACACATCATCTTCTTTTTCAGTTTTTAGCTTTTGGTAGCTTAGATAATTTTAGCTTATGTAATTTTAATTTCAGTCTCTCAGCTTATTGTAATCTCTTATTCAAAGTTTTGTATTCAGTTTTAAATCAATAAAATCATAGTTTGCTTGTTCACAAACTGTTTTTACCTATAAGCTTATATATATCTCAAATGCTTTTGTTCAACTGTTTCACAAGCTACTCTCATAAGCTCCTTATGAGCTCTCTGAGTCTATAAGCTCAGATTGAGCTCAAATTAGTCATTTAATATACTTAAACTCTTAAAATCAGATTAATACCTTTGCTAAATGGGATTAAGCCTTTTGGATGATGAGCTAGCAATGGATGAGCTCATGGGACCTTTACTAGCTTACCCTAGTGATAAGCTAGAGCTTGAAGAAGCTCTTTGAGCATTATAGCCTTTGTTAAGCTAAGGCAATTGTAAGTCTTCTTTAATTTTCAAGTTTCTTAGCTTAAATATTGCATTTGCTTATTTTCAGCTTATTACTTACTTATTAGTGCTTAAATCTGTGTTATTATGCTTATTATGAATGTTTGAATATCTGTTATTGAGTTCTATAGCTTAGATCTTAGTTTACTCTATTTTGTCTTTTAAATCTGTCAAAAACCAAAAAAAAATTAGCATTAGTTTAATCATTATTGTTTGATCTGATTTTTGTGTTTGAGAATGATAAGTAGTTGTGTTATAAGCTTTTAAACATCTGGTATTCAAGATTTGTTCATTAGATTTCATTTTCATAAGCTCAAATGAATTTTCATGAAAATAAAGGGGTGTTTGGCACAACAATACTAAATGAGAGTTAGTACTACTTGTGTTTTCTTTGACTTTTAAAATTGATTTTGATCTTCATTTGTAGGCTTGTGAATATTGCTGAATTTATAAGCTAGGGTAAGAGTTAATATGAGGTTTTCAATAGTTAAAATTGATAAATGTTTTCAATTTCTGTTAAAGTCTAGTTGGTTTATAAGCTCCTAATCATACTTGGTAATTGTAGTGTTCTTAATTGCTTTTAGCTGTATTGTTAATGAGTGTAGAAGTCATTTACATTAGGTCTGCATAAAAGGTTTTGAGTTTTGGTCATATATGTGCAAACTGCATCAGCATGTGATATTGCTAAAAAAGCCTTTTTCAAGTTAGATTATCAGAGGGATGAAGAAAGAGTTATGGTTTGATTTTAGCACACAAGTAGATCTTAGGCTAGTTATCATCTGTTTCAACTTAGTTTTTAAAAAAGTAGCTTATTTAGATATCTTATTTTAGCTCTTAAAATTGCAATTTGTCTTAAAACCTGAAAAATCCAAAAACATGCAGTTTTATGATTCAATCATTTGCTTTTGATTTTTAGGATGTAATTTGTGTTTCAATTGCTTGGATCAGTAGTATAATCATAGAGAATAAGTTTTTCAAAAGCTCAGCTTCTGTGGTTGCTTATTGGAGATTATAGCTTAACTTGATTTTGAGCTTAAGTTGGATTTTTATTAGTTTGCTTCTTTAATCCAATGATTCAAAAGCTTTATAGTGTTTTTAGGATATTTAGTTTATTAAAAATGGCTTCATACATTAATAAGTTTACTGGGAGAATAGACTTTTGATTTGAAATTGAGCTTAATTGAGATCTGTGCTAGTGTTTTGAGTGCAAAAACAACTTTTCTGAGGCTTTTAAAGTCGCACTTTCTGTAACAAGCACTCTTCCAGAGCTTTTTAAGAGATTATTTAAGGATCATCTAATATTCGTTTTATTAAAGTTGTTCAAAAAAGTCTCCTCTACAACTTTTGTGTTTTGAGTTTTCAAAAATAAAAAGAAAAGCAAAAAGCTAGGCCTGGGACTTGAACCAACGACCTAGCCTTTACACACACTCATAACTTACCATTGTGCTACAATAGCTCATCCGTGAGTTTTCCTTTTCATATTTCTTTTGAACTCATTTTAATCCTTTGGCTTTTATAAAAAGTCGTACTTATTAAGTCTATTTAGTACTTATATTTGTTTTAAGCTTTGTGTGATTTTATCTATATTTCTTTCTTGCAATTCCTAGTAGTATTTAGGACTTTTTGTGATTTCCACATGAATATTCTCATTGAAAAGTTTATTTTTAATAATTTCCTTAGTTTTAAAAACTTAAAAAATCATAAAAAATCCAAAAATAACAAAAAAAATAATTTCCTTTTATCTAAAATTTTCCCTTTTAATCATTATTGCATCTAGGAAAAAATAAAATTTTCAATTTGTAGGTCATTAATATGAAAATACACTTTTAATGAACGGGTTTTAAATCCGTCTCATTTCTTTCGTTTTTAGCTTAAATTTGCTCTTGTTTTAGGATTTTCTTTAATTTTTCTCTTTTAAATAGTTAATTATGATAGAAAAAGTAGAAAAATAATTTTAGGATTTAGTTTTTGATAATTTAGGATTTTTAATTGTCGAGTTTGTATAATTCTCGATTTACATTTTGCGAAGATTTTTTTAATTGTGCCTTTATTTGCTCACTATTAGATTTTAGAAATCGTAATCGTTCGAATCTATTCAAAATCTTTGTCCAAGGGTGAAAACGAGGATTTCAATTTTCACAAAAATCGTTGGGACTTAACGACACCGTAAACTCACTTTACCGGTAAAACGTGTATTATATATTTAAGGTGTGATTTTCTCAAGTTAAACTTGGGAATTTTCTCTATAACTTTTATATATTAAAATATACGTGATAATAATTTGCCTACAACATCACACAAATGAATCACATTTCCTCCTCCAAACAAGAACAAAACAACCTCTAAGTAGCCATATCAAAATTGAAAGATATGTACTGATATAGTCATAGGTTTGCTATCGGTACATTGAAAGATGTTGCTTCCTCTAGAGACATTCAGCTGATATGTGCAGAATTTTCAAGTATTCAAGTCAAGACTCAAGCAGATTGGATGTTGCTGCAAAGTTCATATTTCAATCCTCAAGGTTCAAGACTGAAGATCTATCTAGAAACTGGAAATTAACATAGTCAAATTCCAGTTTAGGGGAGGATTGTTAGGAATAATTGTAATACTTAGTTTCTACTAGTAGGTATGTAGTTCCTACTGGTAGAGTAGTAGTTCCTACTGGCAGGTATGTAGTTCCTGCTGGTAAGGTTATTATCATAGTTAGTCCTGGTAGGCTAAGTCTAGTTCCTACTGGTAGAGTACTTAGTCCTGGTAGAGTCAAATAGTTATTCCAGGATAAGGTTTTAGTTAGTTAGAGATGAGGATATGCATGAGCTAAATTAGGAAGAGTCATGCATATTATTCTCACGTGTTTTTAGTAGATGCCGATTAGGGTTTCACCACTACAAAAAGAACCCACGGCTTAGGGAAATAAACAGATCCAGAAAACACAATTCTCCTTGTTCGTTAATAGAAATCCATAGAAGGATCTTTTAGTTTTTATTAGTCCTGTTCTTCTTATTAGTTGTGTCTATATTCCGCGTAGACATTAGCTTTTCTAAGCAAGAGTCTCTCTTGTGTTTAGCTTGTGATTACATAGGCTATTCACCATCCTTAACAGGCAGTAAAGATCTATCTAGAGTGGGATCCAACAAGTGGTATCAGAGCTTGTTGAGAGTCTCTCATAAGAAGAATATTCCTGGATCTAAGATCCTTATAAACCTCACAACCAAACACCTCTCTACACCTTTAAAATGGCAGGATCTGACAATGAAAGCGATGATGCTAGTGTTCATAGTGAAGCCACCATTGCTCAACAACAACAAAACATTCAACCTCAAATCATTACCACTGTCTCAAACAACAATGCAAAGTTTCCTTATTTGAAGAAGGATGAGTATGAGGTCTGGGCTATGAAGATGGAATACTGGATCACAAACAATGATATGAATATCTGGAAGGTGATTCAAAATGGCAATAGCTTGAAAAGAACTGGAAGAGATTGTGATGGAAGAGTCATTATACTTCCCCCAACGACTGTTGATGAACACATTGCTGTTCAAAGGGAATCAAAGGCAAGAACTACCTTGCTTCAGTCCATTCTTGATGATCATGTGGCTGATTTCTATTATATGGATGATGCAAGGGATATATGGAATGCAGTCAAAGCTAGGTTTGGTGGAAATGCCGAATCTAAGAAGATGAGAAAGTCTATGCTGAAGCAAGAATTTTCAGAGTTCAGAATTAGTAAAGTAGAGGGATTGCACAAAGGGTATGACAGAATGCAGAAGATTCTAAGTCAGCTTAATCAACTCAAGGCCAAGCCAGAGGATGAAGATATTAATCTCAAGTTTCTAAGAGCCTTGCCTTCATCATGGTCTCAGGTAGCTTTAACCTTAAAAACCAAAGGTGGACTTGAACTTCTTTCTTTTGATGATTTATACTACAAGTTAAAGACTCTTGAGGTAGATATCAAAGGATACTCTACTTTTTCCTCAAGCCAATCTGCAGGTCCAAGCCATTCTGCATTTGTTAGTACCACCAGTGCTAGCAAAAAGATGTCATATGCAGATAGTCCAAGCTATACTTCATCTACCTACACTGTTCCATCAATCTCTAAGATTGGGTCTCACAGATCTGGTAATGTAATTGAAGATGTTCTTTAATCTTTTGTTGCTGATATAGAGCCAGAACAACTAGCTTATGAAGATTTTGATCAGATAGGAAAACTAGATCTGGAGGAGATGGACTTAAAATGGCAAATGACTATGCTTTCTGTTAGAGTACACAAGTTTGAGCAGAAAGCTGGAAAGAAGATTGATTTGGATAAGAAAGAATCTGCTAGGTTCAACAAGAAGAAGGTCAGATGTTACAAGTGTCTTCAAAGAGGCCACTTTGCCAGAGAATGCAGGACTAAGGGAGGAAATGACAAGCAAAGATATTCCTCATTCAAGATTCAGGAGATTGGAAAGAAAGAAGAAGATTCCAAAGCCTTGATCATTGTTGATACATTGGTTAATTAGACAGAGCATGATGGTCAGTGTAACATTTCTCATATTCAGGTTATTTACAACTTTAATAAATTCCATTATTTATTTTTAGAGTTTTACGCGTTCGCTTTTAATTATTATCTTATA
>BQNB010115314.1:3528-21584 GCA_026074375.1 Tanacetum coccineum
TACAAATACAATGCATTTTTGATATGTTTTTATTCTTTTAAGTTCGTTTTAAATGGAAAATGGTATGTGTAATTAAGCACATACCAAAGCCTTTCATAAAGAGGATGTAAAAGACAAGGTATTCGCGACTTTCGCAAGCTGTGAATATTGATCTCACCATGTAAGTGCGTATGTTCCTGTGTGGTATACATGTTTCTTTTAATTTTTTGGTATTTACATTTGAGGATGTGAATCACTTTTGAATTCGAGCTGTCTGTTCTTTAACCCATGAAGTAAAATATTCATCTTTAACACTTTCAGAATCAAGGATATGCTTGAATGCATTTAAAATTTGATTTTATAAAATAATAATTATTACTTTTGGCGTTCGTTTTCAGCCTATACTTTTAAGAACTTGATAAGACGGCTAATGAGGCATCCTCATACTTGGAGCTAATTTAATTCTATGATTTTAGGAGCAAGACGAAGCAGAATATTATCCCAAGTGAGGAAATACCAGTCCAGAACACTGATCAACTCTTGGGTGATGATGATGATATTGTATTAAGCTCGGATTTAAGGTAAGATCCATTCCACTATGCACACAATATTGTTCAAAATATTAATATATGATATTTGTGTTAAACGTGAGTGTAAAAAATATTTTAGTCATAATTATATAGTTAATATATAACAACGTTTTAGTAGTTTGTATACATTAAAAATAAGAGGTGATCCATACACTACAATATGTCCTTCTTCGTGTTGTTGATATTGTACCCATTGGCCTGCAATGTAGTTTCGGTGATTTAAATCAAACTTATAGTAATTGGGTTAAAATAACAAATCTCTTTCGGCCTATTATGAGCATATACAAATTAGAAATGTTACTGATTTAGTTGTATGTATTCAAAATTTATGAACTAAATAAGATCTGATAATATGTGCAAAAAACGAAAGCAAATACTTGAACTTCAGCTATTTGCACAACTTATTAAGAATATGCCACATATGTTGATATTTTTTCACGTGGTTTAAATCTTTTTATGAAGATTTTTACAAACTTAGGAAAGTATGTTTAGTTTTTAGTGGATAAATAATGCAAGTGCAACTTTAAGGGTTGTTTGGCTATGGCTGCTGCATTTGTTTTCTGCGGCAGCAGTTTAAGATGTGGTCACGTCAGCTTGCAGAGTTAGTCTATAACATCATTTTGTTCTTTTTTCTGTGCACTGATAAATCATAAGCTTGAACAAACACTCCTATAAATACGTTGATCCAAACACCCCATTAGTAGTTTGTGTATCCAAATTAAAACATGTGCATTGTTTTTGTTTAATTCGTCATTGCTCAATTCCTTTTGTGTACATTCACTAAAAATTATGTTTGTTTTTTGTACCAGTGGTTATTTGGCACCCAAGTAGGCAATTAGAGGCAGTTGACACGTAAAGGGTAAGCCTAAAAAGTAAGCTAATCCAAAGAACCCCTAATTAGATTTCTCAATCTACTTTATGTCTTTGGTTGATAAATGTCAGTTATAAAATATAACACACTTATAAATGGGTCAAAATTGTCACTCTTACAATGGTTGTTTCTTGCCGGTAGTTTAGTGTCTTATATATATATATATATATATATATCTTACATTATATATAACAGGATACATAAATGTCACCTCATGCCACTTAAATGCCACATAATCACCAAAGAATGCCACATCACCCACAATTTAATCCACATCACCATCTTTTAAAGCCACCTAAGCATTTTTAATCCGCATAGGCAGCCAAGAAAGCCACCTAAGCATTTGTTTAAGCTACCTATGCATTTAATTCTGGTCGAATTAATATACGAAAAAATTTGTTGCTTGTGGGATTCAAACACAGGTCTCTCACTACACAAGCAAGAACTCTAACCAATGGAGCCAAGCCATCAGTTGTGATCAACAATGCAAAACAAAATTGATAATTAGAAAAACTTAAAAGTAGAAAAGATAAAAATTATCTACCTTCCCCAAATAACACAAGTCAGTCAACCAATACCCTAAACTTTCTCCCTACTTTAACTCTTGCCAAAAAAAGCGCATGATTTTCAAAAATTTATCACGGTAGTTTCATCTTCAATTCATTTTGGAAATCCTACACAAGGATGTATAACTTCTAATTAGGTTTATGGCTTAATTACTGGCGATCTCTAATTCAATACCACCACCATACGATGATTGAAATCATGGTTATGATGATACAATAGATCTACAATCTTTAACCAGGTTTTTTTTATTTTAAATTTCATTTGAATTTAATTTACATTTAAATCTACAATCTCTTTGTGTTAAACTTTTTAGTTTTTTGATTTTAAATTTCATTTGAATTTAATTTACATTTAAATCTACAATCTATTTGTGTTAAACTTTTTAGTTTTTTGATTTTGATCTGATTGAATGAATTATGTCAGTCGATCAATTTTGATATATGATGAATTACGGATTTCAGATTCACAACCAGGTTTGTAAACTCTTTATTTTTTAATTTATTTGATTGGTGCTTTATTGGTTAGTATTTAGATATATTTTGTTTGCTTCAAGAAAAAGAGCAAACCACAACGGTGATGCCGGTACAGAGATTTCCGACCAAAACCAATGTCGAGTTTTCGGTAATCCTAAGTTGCTGAGTAAAAGATTGTTTTAATTTGACAAAGCTAAGATCTTTATTTGTGTTTTCATAAAAGTCAGCAGAAATTAGTTGTAGTGAATAAGCATGGTGACAAACCTGCGAATTTATTGCAGGAAAATGGTTCAATGGGATTGTTATTTTGTGTCTTGGATTTAAATCATCAAAGGTATGTTACTTTTTACTTTTATGGTGCGTTGGATTGCATATTGTTTTAACATTGAATTTTGTAACACTTTGAACAGAGGTTCTAGATTCAACATATAACTTTCCATGTAACAATTTGCGGATCTGAAAGAGTAGGAAGCCAAGGATAACCGTAACCGTTGTTCCGGATTGCTTATTGAAATGGCCTATAACATATTTATAAAGAGGTTATTTGGGATTTCTTATTTCCCATAATATGAGGTGGTTAAGTTGTTTGGGATTGCTTATTTTTTTCTGCTAATGCTTGTGCACTAGAATAAGTACATATAGAAATGCTATTTGGATCTGCTTATTATATAAAATAGACAAAAATATAATTATTTGTTGAAAATTTTCAATCAATTTCATATAAGAATTTTTTTAGTTCAATATGTTTGTAAAAAGGTAATCCAAAACACCCCCTAAGTTAAAAAAGCAATCACAAAACTATTTTCGCTTGAAAATGGCTTGATAAGGTGAAAAAAATAAGCCAACCAAACACCCTTTAAGTTTGAAACTTTAAATACTGGGCGTATGGGACTTTTCCAAGCGTTGGTCATGGTGTATTTGAAATTAGGCTGAAGAATCGTTCATAGGAGTATTTTCGTTAATATTGTTATTCAGTTTATCAGTTTGATAATGATGAAGCTCATAGAGCGTCCAAACGTCGTATGAAGTGTGAAAAGGGTCATAGAGAAGCGGTTTTTGATATGTCAGAAGAAGTATCACAGGGAGAGAAAGGAGAGACCATCAGTGATGCATCTACTCATGGTGATAGCCACAGAGGTCGTTTGCCCCGAATGAGTTCCCTTGATGCCATGTTTTTATGAGTTTCAAAATAAGGTTTGAGCATGAAGAGGTTCCTGAATGAAGGTACATACTACATATGGCTCATTATTAACACAACTGGATGCTTGAAATATTTTGTAAACCGGTTATGTAACTGTCTTGGTGTAGGTTTGGCGAGACCATTGTTAGCATTATATGTTTTGCATTATCTAAGTGGATCGATTCTAATGAAGATCTTAGAAGGTGCACAATATTGAAGTAGATGAAAACACTGCTTGCTTATGAACGAAGTAGATGACAACAGTCTAACTGGACTAGACACCTTAAAACATTATTTTTCTTGATCTAAAAGTGTTTAGAACCAGAGGTGAATATTTCGACCGATATATGGATGGGACAATTTTTGTTATGACAAATGGGTTCAATGGGCTATACAAATACAAGTTAATTTTTAGCCACATTGCCTCTTATGCTGCTTTATATAATTTCATTATACAAGCTAACTTGATTTTATAATTTTCAGTTATATCTACCTCCTGCTAACGGCAAAAGTGGTCTCCTAATAGCCGATAACCAGGAAAACAACATGACGTAAGACTTATTCTCACACTATAACAGTTTATATGTTCAAAAAACCCTATATGCTATAAGTTTTATAGGATATAGGAGTTGTTTTATGTGTACTAAAGTCGGATATTTTGTGAGGGCATAACTGTGTAGATTATCTTGGGTAACGAGGTGGTCATTTAGTAATTTTGGATTTTGGAGTTATAAAATGGCATCTACAATTTACTGATAGATAATAAAATCATGAATGTAGGCTTTCCAATGAGCAGCTATATAATCTAAAGTTCCCTATTAATGGTCGTAATACCCATGCCATTGTAAATGCTTTAAAACAAACCTTTGCACCGGAACCATTGGTAGCGCAAACTGACAATAGTCAAATTGTAAAACTATAAAAGAAATATGTTCTTTATAGTTAATAGTAAAAGTTTAAACTTATTACAATTATAGAGGCATAATGGCATAGCAGAACTCCTGTTGTCAGCACATAAAATTCCTAAGTTGCTGAATGAAGGACCATCGTTAGCATTATATGTTTTGCATTATCTAAGTGGATCGATTCTAATGAAGATCTTAGAAGGTGCACAATATTGAAGTAGATGACAACACTGCTTGCTTATGAACGAAGTAGATGACAACAGTCTGACTGGACCAGGCACCTTAAAACATTATTTTTCTTGATCTAATAGTGTTTAGAACCAGAGGTGAATATTTTGACCGATATATGGATGGGACAATTTTTGTTATGACAAATGGGTTCAATGGGCTATACAAATACAAGTTAATTTTTAGCCACATTGCCCCTTATGCTGCTTTATATAATTTCATTATACAAGCTAACTTGATTTTATAATTTTCAATTATACCTACCTCCTGCTAACGGCAAAAGTGGTCTCCTAATAGCCGATAACTAGGAAAACAACATGATGTAAGACTTATTCTCACACTATAACAGTTTATATGTTGAAAAAGCCCTATATTCTATAAGTTTTATACGATATAGGAGTTGTTTTATGTGTACTAAAGTAGGATATTTTGTGAGGGCATAACTGTGTAGATTATCTTGGGTAACGAGGTGGTCATTTAGTAATTTTGGCTTTTGGAGTTATAAAATGGCATCTACAATTTACTGATAGATAATAAAATCATGAATGTAGGCTTTCCGATGAGCAGCTATATATAATCTAAAGTTCCCTATTATTGGTCTTAATACCCATGCCATTGTAAATGCTTTAAAACAAACCTTTGCACCGGAACCATTGGTAGCGCAAACTGACAATAGTCAAATTGTAAAACTATAAAAGAAATATGTTCTTTATAGTTAATAGGTAAGTAAAAGTTTAAACTTATATACAATTATAGAGGCATAATGGCATAGCATAACTCCTGTTGTCAGCACATAAAATTCCTGTAGTATATTTTTGTTGGTCAAAGGCTAAACTCGACCTGATATATGGGTCATTCTGCACTACTGGAAGTCCAGAATTTGATCATGCTCAGCCTGTAAAACCCATACGTGAACTGTCTGCAAAATCTTAAATAACCGCAACATGTTTACTTATATGGTATCGAGTCGTTTTGACCTTTTTGACCCAAAGCCCAGCAGCATAATCACCAAAAAAAAGGTTACATACAACCTTTGTTGAGTAGACCACCACTCGTCACTGACATCGGCTGTACTCTTTAAGCTTTAACCATCGATAACAATTTAACGGATCTGCCACTGAAAATGAGTAATATGATTATCATTTCAAGTATGCTATATGAGTTCTAAAAAAATATACTAAGAGTCTTGTGACAGTTGGGTACAAAAATACACTATGTTTGTTAAAGGCAGTCCATAAACAAGTAACTAAGATTAAATATCATAAAATAGTTATTGATTCCCTATAAAGATCTATGTTTTATAAATAACCAACACAGTTGGAATATGTTTATATTGGTCTAGACGAGTCTCATTCATGAACCACTTGCTGATTGGTTTAAGAAGCATTAAGGGAAGATGATGAACGAACGCACATGTATTTTTGTTGTTCATCGTCTTGCCACAATACATAATTAAGAATCTATTGTTCTGATTAAAAGATGGGAAGGTGGTAGAACAATGGTCTCATTATGATCTTGTATGTCTGTATGGCGGAGCATACTCAATCCTTGTGAAAATGCAGGGCAAAAAAGTTGAACGCTAGGAGAACTCTGGAAAATGTTGACCTGCCGTTAATACCTGAACTGTTATTAATTCAGAAGAAACGTTCGCAATTGATACAAGTAAAGTGGCTAAGGTTTCTAATAAAGACTTTGGTGCTGATAAAGAAGATGGATCTGTTGAAAGCAACGACGAGGAAGAGCAGAGTTGTAGCCATCTCCCGTACCACCAATATTGGTTCATATGGCTAATTTGTGTTGCGTTCATGGCCATGTTGTCAATGGTGTTGCTGAGATTCACAATGACATTGTAAAGCAAGATTTCTTCAATGAATTCTATAAGGTAAATATATCATTCATTTTTAGAATTTTTTCACAGAAGGAACCTTTTAACACATTAGAATGAAGCATAATCTCAATCGTTCATTTTTAGATTACTCTCACACATATTAAAATGTTAGTTGTATTCTACATATACCAACTTGTATGGGAATCATAGGTGAATAAGCTTGCATTCACATCTGTCTAAAGAGGATAGATTCTTTTAATTTGTGTATATGAACCGTTTTGCATAAACCATATGGCTGAATTGATGATAAAACGTGGTGTCAACATTAAGGTACAAATTAAATGGGTGTTGTGATCAAATCAATAAGCAATTTAGATGTTGGCAAACTATAATATATGGTTTCAAGTCTTTCTCATTTCTCACGTAGACATATTTGTATACATGATAACAAATTTATAAGTGTTTGAAATCATCCATTTTGTTAACCTAACAAGTAAATAAATCAATTTACAAATAACCGCAAACACCTTCAGGTGTATATTATTTATCAATCATCACCAAGCATAGTTTTGTTTATTTGCCAATATGATCTTTGACAGTTTTTACATATATGTCTATTGTAAAAAAGAAATCACTTATTTGTATCATGCGCACATGTTTCTTTCAGCACTTCGTCACTTTTATTTTCATGCTTTTATATTTGTAGCTATACAATTATTCTCCAAACCATGAATATAAAGGTAGAAATGGATGGTTCGGTGAGTAGGCAATTAGCTAAAACTACTAAACTTTCAATCTGAGTTGGGTTGGATCGAGTTACGTGGTAAACTCAAGGTATGATTTGTAAATCTTATCGACTATAGTTGGTGGTCTTGATATAAACCATGCCACTGCAGAAAAATAAGGTTAGAGGTGGTGGTATTGATATAGACATTTGCTATCTACATTGTGCGCATGCTGAACTACAAGTTATTGCCCAGTCTCATCGTCATGATAGAAAAATAAGGTTAGAAGAAGCTACATTGTGCCCATGTGTGATTTTTGTTATTTGCCATTTCGCAGGTCACAATACCTGTACTCATGGCAACAAGAAGTATCAAAGAAAGGAGGATGGAGATGACCAAGTGGAATATGGTTTTAAATCTTATGTTGTTGGCAAGCTATAACTCAAAACATTGTTTAAAGAAATATCTTTACGTTGATATAAGTAAAGTTGGTGGTATACATGAATTATGATCCTCTTATTAGGATCTATGTAATTTCCAACGATATAACTTCTTTCCGATATCAACCAACTGAATATTATATAGATTTCTTTAGTTTTATTTATCCTTACATACCATGATATACAATTGATTGTATTCGAAATACAAAGACCTATTACACAGTCAACTAATGTGTATAGTTTTAATCAATAATACACAAGTGTAGGACTTTTGTTATCAAGCAAATGCCCACAAATGGTTAGTCAGTGAACACATGTAGACATGTAGTAGTTCATATGGAATGATTGCAGAGACTCCTCACGAGATCAGTTAGTGCATTTTTGTCTTTTCACCTTACATGTTTTCTTTTTGCTAATTTGCTTTGTATATATTATATGTTGACATGTTGTCTAATGATAACCAGTCATTATCAGGGCATTTTTTTTGTAGAATATGGGTGATCGGGTCCCGTAGCAAATAGCACATACAAGGTTCCATATGCAAAACAACTTAGTGTTGAAGAAGTTAAATTGCTCTCTTTAATAGATGAAGATATGCTGAAAGAGTACATTTTATGCTTAATCGGATATCTTAATTTGCAGGTAACCTTCTGTTGATTCTTTTCGGGTACATTCGATGCTAGACTTGGAAAATTATATGTTTTAATATTTGTTATTGTAATCGCAGGCGGAGAGTACATTGGATCAAATGGATTAGATAGAGAATATAACAGGGGTTATTACTTCATTGCTGAGTTCTTGGTTTAGAAGTTAGCTACATTGTGCCCATGTGTGATTTTTGTTATTTTCCATTTCACATGTCACAATACATGTACTCATGGCAACAAGAAGTATCAAAGAAAAGAGGATGGAGATGACCAAGTGGAATATGGTTTTAAATCTTATGTTGTTGGCAAGCTATAACTCAAAACATTGTTTAAAGAAATATCTTTACGTTGATATAAGTAAAGTTGGTGGTTACATGAATTTGTTCCCTCTTATTAGGATCTATGTATTTTTCCATCGATTTATCTTCTTCTGATATCAACCAACTGGTATATTATATAGTATTCTATAGTTTTATTTATACTTACATACCATGATAATACAATTGATTGTATTTCGGAAATACAAAGACCTATTACACAGTCAACTAATGTGTTGGTTTTAACTTCAATAATTAACAATGTGTAGGACTTTTGTTATCATGACTTATGCCCACTTATGGTTAGTCAGTGATCACTTGTAGACTTTGTGTAGTAGTTCTCTTGGAATGTTTGCTGTGGTACTCCTATCGAGATGAGTTAGTGATTTTTTGTATTTTCACATTGACTTGTTTTCTTTTTGATAATTTGCTTTGTATATATTTTATGTTGAAATCGTTGTTTAATGATATCCAAGTTTTTTATGGGCATTTTTTTTTTGGAGTAATTATGGGTGCTCGGGTTCCCGTAGCAAATTGATACATAAAGGTTCCTTATGCAAAACCTAATTAGCGAGTAGAAGTTAAGTTGCATCTCTTTATAGATTGCAAATATGCTTGTGACGTGTACATTTTTATGCTTAATAGGTTATCTTAGTTGTGCAGGTAACCTTCTGTTTGATTCTTTTCGGGTAAATTCGATTGATTGAATTGGTAAAATTATATGTTTTAATATTTGTTATTGTAATCGCAGGTGGAGAGTACCTTGGATCAAATGGATTAGATAGAGAAGATAACAGGGGTTATTACTTCATTGCTGAGTTCGAAGTTTCCGAGAGGGTAATCAATTTTGAGTTTTTGGCGTTGGTGAAAATTTGGACCGTAAGTTGTTCTCTCTTTAGAACTGTCATGTTATATATGTAGTAATGAGAACTATTAGGGGGTGTTTGTTTAAATTTATATGTGTTGCTTATGGGCTTTTTGAAATACTAAATAAAGCAAGATTTAAGGATTGCAACATACTGTGATAGTATATGGCCTATTCAAAATATCATTCATTCAACAGTTTCTTCATTCAAAGATAACCAATGTCTTTTAATATTGTATTCCGTGATCATGTTCTGCACACGTTCGTAGAAATAGTCGGCCATTCGTGTCACCATTTTTAGAGCTTGATTATTCCCGGCCAGAACATACTGATCCACTAGACTAGCCATTATTTGTCACAGAATACTTAACAAAATCTGTTATGTTTTTATCTTGAAACTAAAGATCCTTTAAAGTTATAGCTTATGAATGGTGGTATCGAGGGTCAAACCAAGATGAGTTTGAAGGTTTTATGTTGTGATAGAGATGATAATTATACCAATTCTACCACCAACGTCGTGTATAAAGAGGATTTATATCGACTTTGAACTAAAACTATATACTTTGTAATTGTGGATACTTAATTAAGTTTTATTTCCTCTTTTGATGTATTTTTTGTTTGTTATTCACTCTGTTATAATTTAACATTGTTCGTACTTATTAACTGTTACTTAAATTTTTCCAAGCATAACTAGTGTATATATATATATATATATATATATATATGTGTGTGTGTGTGTGTGTGTGTGTGTGTGTGTGTGTATGTATTATATACCGTAACATTTTACTTATTAATGAAAAATTGGCTTGAAAATTGAGGGGCATAACTTGAATATATTATGGTGTTCTAAAAATAGTAGTGTGTTATTCGCTTACGAGGGGTATTTTTTTCATCACCTCGCCCAGGGCATCCGAAAACTCAAGATCGGCCTGTTACTTTCCATCATTGGTCCATTGTCAACCTCTCATGTCTTCTACTACACGATGAATATGAGATGAAAGAGTTCCCTCTCTCATCCATCGGCCTCACATCCAAATATATATCAAATCCGTATTCATTAGTCTTTGCTACTCTTAAAATTCATTTTCAAGGGCGGTGTTCTCCTATACCTGTATACTAGTTTTAATCTCCGTGTACGCACGGGGCTTGTACATTATGTTTTTTTTAATATATATAATTTTTATTTTTTCTGTCTTATAAATTATAAAAGTTTAAGGGGTTATTTGTTTTTTTTTAAAGTTATAATAAAATTTGTAAATTTACAAATTTACACTTAACTCTATATAATTTATTTAAAATTAAACCACAAAATTTTTATTATAATACATCCTTTTTTTTCAAGTTTTTGTTTTTATAAATTTTACACATATATTTTTATGTGTTTTTTTTCTCCATCAGATTTTTCCACCAAAATAATGCCAATTTTGAAAGTATTTAAGCTTTTTAAATAAACATATATTCAAAAATAATAAAAAAATTAGAAGCATCATACCTAATGGGTTTGGCGATTTTTTGCACATAAATCTTTGTTATGGTCTAGAGTGATTAAGGCCATTCATGGTCCTGAGGGGAGTTTGATCACTGATGTGAGAAGGGGTTTTCGTTCTACGTGGACCTCTATTGTGCAGGAAGTGAAGAAGTTACAGAATCAAGGTGTCAACATATTTGATTATATTCGGATCAAGATAGGAAATGGAGACAATACTAGTTTTTAGAAAGACAAATGGCATAATGAAGGCGTTCTGAAAGATGTATTCCCTCGTCTGTACGAGTTGGAGAGGCATCAGAATGTATAATATTCACACGAAACTGATTGAATAACAGTTTAGTTAACTCCTTTCTTGTTGGAATCCCGAGGAAGTGGTGTGGTAAGAAATTTCAATCGCAATCTCTCCAAGGTTGGTTAGCACGATTACACTCTTTTATCATCTGCTGTTGACTGGTTACGTGTGGTAGATTGAAAATTCAGGGAGTTTTAGGTGAAAGTCTATTCGGGCCCAAGTGATTGATGATCTAATTGTTTTCTTGTTATTCACTCGGCTTTACGAGAGGGTTTTAATTGTGATCTTAAGGTGAAGACATGGTTGGAAAATAATAATGGTATGAGCCATGGCCCATCTAGAATGTATATATCTCGTAGCGGTATTGAATATTGAACTCGATAGTTTGCTCCTATTTGTAACAGTGGGGCGGATTCTTCTTGCCATATTTTTTTACAATGTAATTCGGTGAGACTTTTGGATCGGAAAAATTTTCGTCTTGGTGGGAATGTGGATTTACGTTGATGTTTCTTCCTTTGAGGAATGGGTACTATTGGTTTGGTATTCTTAGGCTTCAGGCAAGAAATCTCCAAAGCGGGTGTTCGATGGCATCTTCTATTGTTTATGGTGGTCGGTTGGGATGTTCCGTAACAAGATTCTTTTCGAGAAGGTTACTCCTTAACAGGCGTGGATTTGATAACATTGTTCTAATTCATTATTCATTCTGGTGTAAGTTTAGATGTAAAGCCTCGTTCAAATGGATCGATGGGCTAATAAACCCGTATCTGTAATTGTATATTTTCTAGCTCCTTGCTAGTCGTTTAAATAAAGTGTTGTTCAAAACAAAATAAGGATATGTTTCTTTTTTTTTAATTGCAAAATTCCTTCTTTTCGTTTTTCCTTTATTATATAAAAGATTTTCTTATATTGGCTTATTTCTTCGGTGAGGTAATTTTCTAATGTAATATTATATATATGAATTGAATTATATATTAGATGCTAGCGGTATACTGTAGTAGACTGTTAAAAATATTCTATTATATTTTGATTGCCAAAAAACATTAATCTTTTATACAGGTCTAAATATAATGAAATTCTCTCATATGCAACCGAATGTTAAATAGTTTATCTAGTTCATATTACTACAATAAGAGAGTTTTAGTCATATCTAGAAAGGGTATTTGAGAATTCTATAAAACTAAACTATTTTTAATTCGAAAAAGAAGATCATCTGCATAGTTGTACGTTATCATACTGATGGGTCAAAAAGAAGATAAGAAGCTTGAGTTGCTTGGTTGAATTAGGAAGGAATACACCACAAATTTTGAAGGGGTCGTGACAAACAAAGATCATGTGCATCTCTAAGGCAATGGTCCCCCGACCAAGCTTCAATAGGATTGTTAAGACTGGGCGGAGTAGGAAGCAACTCACGGCGTAAGTTGGCAACTCACGCATGAGTTGCCATCCCTACCCTCCGACTCACGCGCGAGTTGGGCTAGAAATGGTGAGAAACTCACCCAACGTGAGTTGAAAATATGTGGGACCAAATCCTTTTTTTCAAACTTATATATCCATTATAAATACCTGTAAACTTATAAGTACCCATAAACTTCTTCATAAATACTTACTTTCATCAAACAAATTACATATATTTAACCCAAATAAAAAAATAACACATGTCTTGTTCAGTTCCACATACCATCGATGAAATCGATACTTTGGTTAAAAAACTAATCCACGAAGATAGCGTTCGTCAGAAAGCGATGATGGAGTTAGCCACGGCATTCTAAACGCTTCCATAGCCAAAGAAGATCTTAGGATGGCATACAAGAAATGCAGTGATATTCCAAAAAAGATCTGTGCTTTGATCAACACTTTTTTTAAAAGAAGAATCTAACAAAGATTATGAGATGCATAACTCTTTGTTTCGAAAGGCAGCTAAAATATAACGACAAATGGAAACTAAATTTGTTTGGCTTCATGAAAAATACGATTAGGAAGCTTATGTTGTAACTTTAATAATTGTAGTGTTTTACTTTTATATTCTGTATTCCGTATTGTATTCTAACTTATGTATTGTAATTTAATTTTTTTTTTACAGCAGATTTTTATAAAAACACTAGCAAGAAGCTAGAAAAGATTACAAGATAACAAAATTAGGGTTTTGCGCGCACGAGATACAATCATCTACTCGGACATGTCTCACAGAAAACACTTCTGTACACCAAACGAAACAAACGAAAAGTTACTCGAAGCAATCCCTCGGACACCGGAAAACTACACTGAATTAACTCCCCCCCCCCCCCCCCCCCCCAACTTTTTACAAACCCAAACTACAGCTCAGAAACCCAAGTTGGTGGTTCATCAACTCAACCAATTTCTTCATTTCCAACGTTGAAGAATATGCGGTACGCGAAGAATTTCATCTTACTGAGAAACAAGAACGACAATTACTTCTTGATGAAAAAGCATTAAGAGAAACGTTAGAATAACAAGCAAGGGCTCAAAAAGAGATAGAGGAGAGAATCAGGAAAGAAGAAGCTGGGTATGAGCTATTAAGGTCGGATTTTATAGAGAGATTTCTGATTCCGATCCGGGAACAGATTAATCTCGTATGAGAAATTATCTATGTACTAGTGTTTTTTCTTTCGTACCGTAATTGAATTTGTATTTTCATTCCATATTTTGATATGTTGTATATGAATTTCCATACTTTAATGTATTACGTATTTGGTTTTTATTAATTTTGTTCCATATTTTATTTACATTTTTACTTTATGAATTAAAGTAATTAAGAAAAAAAAATAGGGTACGAGGTGGCGGTGAGTTTCCGACCACCACTACGGATGAAAAGTGAGTGGTGTGAGTGGAGAAAGAAAGTTGAGGTGGCGCTGACGTGGAGATGGGTTTACCATCACCACTCCCTTTAGCCTAAGATACAATAGATAATAATATCCGTCAAACTAATTAACGACGTAAATGTTATATTTTTATCCTTGTATGTGCAGAAAACTACATATACATTTCCTGATCATATTAGTCCTCTTGACATTTAAGACAAATCTGAATCGAGATAAATTCAGTCATGCATCCGAGCGTTTCTAGAGCTGAGACTGTTATATCCGAAGGATTGTTCAGCTTTAATTCCAAGTTATAAAGATACCAATGCCTTTTTCAGTTTTATCATCGTAAGTATATATAAGAGCTATATATAATAATAACATACTTATCATAGTAACATTTTTGATGCCTCGGGAGAGACTACAAGAAAATGCACTCTATTAGCCGAGTCAAACCAAGATTTGAAGACTAAAGGGTTTGTGTCTCAATGGTACCCTTTGTTGTGTGTGAAGCTCTCCAAATGGTTGTGAGTTCAAGTTTTGCTTACGACATGTGAGATAAATATGGGGCTAACTATGAGTGTATAAATATGATTTAGTGACTGGATGCCACCTCAATGCTGATATGGCACACTGATTTTTTTAATTTTCGGATTTTTTTTTAATTTTTGGATTTTTTAAATTTTCTGATTTTTTTTTTAATTTTCGGCACTTTTTTAATTTTTTTTTTAATTTTCGTGACTGGTTGCCACCTCAATGATGAGATGGCACACATTTTGCATTAATTTTTTTGGATTTTTTTTTAATTTTTGGATTTTTAAATTTTTTTTTTAATTTGCGGATTTTTTTTTTCGGATTTTTTTATTTTTTTTTATTTCTTTTAGATTTTTTTATTTCTTTTTTTATTTTTTTTCGGATTTTTTTTTTCTGATTTTTTAATTTTTTGGATTTTTTTTTAAATATTGTTCATGACAAGGTTCGAACTTGTGACTTAGGGTTAAGTTCCAATTAAGTTTACCAACTGAGTCAAGCCACCATTTGTGTTTTATTATCCAAAACTATGATAATATATTCTAAAAAAACAATCTTCAAAAATATACCAAGATATACTTCAAAATATATTAAAATATACTTCATAATTATTAAGATATACTCCATAATTATTAAGATATACTCCCTAATTATATGACATATTGGCACACATTTTGCATTAATTTTTTGGATTTTTTTTAAAAATATTAATTTTTTGATTTTTTTTTTAATTTTCGGATTTTATTATTATTTTTTAAATTTTGGATTTTTTTTAAAAATCTTAATTTTTTGGATTTTTTTAATTTTTGGATTTTTTTTTAATTTTCGTATTTTTTTAATTTTCGGATTTTTTTAAAAATATTAAAATTTTGGATTTATTTTTTATTTTTAAAATTTTCGGCTTTTTTTAAAAAATCTTAATTTTTTGGATTTTTTTAATTTTCGAATTTTTTGAAATTGTCGTATTTTTTTTAAATATTGTTCATGGCAATGTTTGAACTTGTGACTTAGGGTTAAGTTCCAATTAAGTTTACTAACTGAGTCAAGCCACCATTTGTGTTTTATTATCCAAAACTGTAAAAATATATATTCTAAAAAACAATCTTAAAAAATATATCAAGGTATTTTTCAAAATATATTAAGATATACTCCATAATTATTAAGATATACTCCATAATTATTAAGATATACTCTCTAATTATATGACATATTTTGAAGACATACTCCATAATTATCAAGATATCTATCTCATATTCAGTTTTAAAACACAATCATCACATACATACACGCCACAAAACAATTCACATGACAATGGTGTAGTCCTCCTTTTATTGCCAATGAACTAGATCAGGTATGAACAAAAACGTGTAGGGAAAATAAACATGATTTAAATTCGAAATTATAGAAGCCATAATTATAGGATCTTTAGTATTCAATTAGTTTTTTAATGATTTAATTATTATTCTACCTTAATATATGAAACAAAACGTGTAAGGAAAACAATCATGCTTTAAATTCGGAATTAAAGAAGACATAATTGTAGGTGTCTTTAATAGTATTTAATTAATTTTTGAGTAAACTGCAAAAATCATCCATGTGGTTTGTACTTTTTGGCACTAATCATCCCTAACCGATACTAGTGGCACTAATCATCCCCGAGTGATGAAACGTTAGGCAAAAATCATCTTTGTGTGTTTTAAATGACATAATTACCCTTCATATGTTTAAACCACAATGATGATTTTTGCAATTTACTAAAAAAACTAATGTTACAATTATTATTATTATTTTTTGAGTAAACTGCAAAAATCATCCCTGTGGTTTGTACTTTTTGGCACTAATCATCTCTAACCGATACTATTGGCAATAATCATCTCTGAGCGCTGAAATGTTCGGCAAAAATCATCCCTCACCACGAATTATGGAGGGTAATTATGTCATTTAAAACACACAGAGATGATTTTTGCCAAAATATGTTTAAACCAAGAGATGATTTTTGCAGTTTTACAAAAAAAACTAATATTTACAATTATAATTATTTTTTACTTTTTTTAATTAAATCATCACTTCATTATAATAATAGAATTTACAACAAATTAGAGGGGAGTAGGCCAACCGAGACAAAACCTAATGCAAAATATGTTCCTAAAGATGACAGCAACGAGGATGAAAGCTCTAAAGAAGAAAGCTCTGATGACGAGCCAGCTAAGACACAAGCTGTGAAGAAGGCTCCTGCCAAGAAAGATAGCAGATGAGGAAGAATCATCTGAAGAAGAGAGTTCTGATGAGGATGAACCAAAAACCATAAAGAAAAATGTAAATTTTTTGCTCTTTACTTACTTTGTATATGCTTGGTATGTTGTGGTTTCTAATTCAAGTTTTTGCAAACTGATGTGGAAATGGTTGATGCTCCATCTACTAAGAAAGCGCTTAGTGGTTTATGTTCACTATGACTTTTGCTTTAAAGTTATTTTATATTGTTAAGTTTTACTAATATTTTTTTTGTAAATTCAGCGTCAAACTGCAGCTATTCCTCAAGCAACTGGAACTAAAACTGTGTTTATGGGCAACTTAAGTTATTCCATTGAAGAAAATGATATGTATGTGTCTTGTCATACCAGTTACTTTATTTAGTATAGTATTAGTGTTACGTACTTATTTTAGTTACAATTCTGAAGAATTAACTTTTTCAAGGATGTTCGTGAGGTTGCTGAGGTTCGTTTTGGCATGAGAGATGAAATTTTTGCTGGTTATGGTCATGTTGAATTCACCACCCCTGATGCAGCCCAAAAAGTATAACCTTTGTTTAGTTTTATTTTCAATAAATATTTGTCGAAGACAAATAAGATCTAATTATTCAATACATATTTGTAGGTCGTTGAACTCAATGGAACAAATTTACTTGGCCGTGATGTGAAAATTGACTTGACCAAAGAAAGAGGGGGAAAAAGTGCATACACTCCTGGCGGGTATGAACTTATAATTCTATTTTTGTATTTTTGCACTTTGTTTATCTATTGTGGTTTAGTAATGCTTGCTTGCAACCGCAAGCACGAGGGAGTCCAACGACAGGTAAATTTGTTTGAAAAATACTTTTTAATGATGTGTTGGTGCTGTCACAATTGAATTCACTCATGACCTGCAATAGTTAAACGCTATCTTCAATTTGTGAATTTGTGATGACATTCTTATATCTTTTTCATGTTAGATATACAAATATGAGAATCTACATCTATTTATTTTTTGAGTTTTTAGCATTAAATAGTCGCGTACTTTCTCAAATGTGCCCATATGGTACGTGTACGAAAAT